>LBNU01009200.1:9079-19643 GCA_014162995.1 Artemisia annua | reverse complement strand
ATGAGAAATCATTTTCATGTTGAATCCTAATACCAAAGGTAAACATCTGCCTCCCCCATATCCTTCATGAGAGAAATTTGATAGACAAAAATTCTTTTGATAAGATCAACTGGATTTTTGGTCATGCCAAATATCAACATGTCATCACATTAAGACAAATGATGACTTCCTTTACCAGAATTCACTCAATTTGCATAATACCAACCATTTGTCAGCCTGGTTAAGTGAAATAACCACTAGACAAAAACACTATTCATCCAATTTTGATGCCAATTGCTTATGCCCTTTTAAGTACCATAAAGAGACTTAAAATCAGTTTACACCACCTTGTTCTTCATTGCCAGCATGATGAGCCCTGAGGTTGTTCATGTAAAACAATTATGCATCCCATCTAAATCACCATTCAGAGAAGCTGTCTTCACAGTCCATCTGATGAATAATGAATTGTGATTGATCAAAGCATTAGCAATCTTATGGTACTGATACGTCAGCCAACAGGGGCATAAGTATACAAAATAAAGTCTATTCCCTGACATTTTGTTTAAAGCCCTGAATAACTAGTCATATAGCTTGACTTTTCAACGTTCCATCTACCCTTCATTTTCTTTTTGAAAATCACATTTGCAACTAGAGGTAATGCAAACCAGGTGGTAGATCAGTTCAACACATAGTGATTACTTGACCATGATGGAATCCAATCCTCATCATAACTATGTTCTTTCCAGAAAGCAACATCCTTGGACTATCATTGTTCTTCCAAATGTATTTGATCATTCTCAACAATTGAAGCAATATGAGTATTGGTCAGAGACCTCACTCCTGTAACCTTCAATTAAGTATACATTGAAACTCCAGGCTCCAAATGACTTTGGAGTCCTCACCCTTAATTGGCTCCTTTCTGAGCTCAGGTTCAGGTTGATTGTTCCACGACCTCAGCAGGAACTTCAGCCAGAACCACTCAGGTTCTTCTGAAGAACCATTGGTATTGGTTCATTTGGAACCTTTTTGACTTGGTCTAGGGATAGATGAGAATCATGTTTCTTCATTCAAAGAGTGCATCCCCTTTTGAATTCAATTATAGGAGTTAATTGAAACAGATTCATTAGGTTCAATAACATCAGAACCTAATATGCCTTGAATGCTCAGCATAATCCAAGCAAAGAATGCATTCAATGGCTCTTTCACCCAAAGTTTTCTGCTTTGGATCAGGGAGTTCTTAGCAACAGCCCTACAACCCAAATCCTGAGAAAATTCAGGTTGGTTTCTTTTAGTCGAGAGTTCATAAGTGGGTCAACTTTGTTCCTTTTGGGACCCTATTTAAGATAAATAGCAAGCTTGTTAACATAGCTCAACCCCCAGAACCCTTGACTCAGCCCTGAATAGACAACATGGAATTAACCATCTTCCTTCAGCACCCTGTTTTTCCTTTCAGAAATACATTTTGCCTGAGGAGTAATAGGAGAGCAGTTGTTTCATGGATTATCACCAACAGACTGAAATACAGAGTATCCGCATGTATCACCTCCCCTAATCAGTCCTAAATCTTTTTATTAGAGACCCTTGTTGCAATTCAACTTCAGTTAAATACTTTAAATTTTATCTAATGCTTCATCCTTAGTATGTAACAATAAACATTAACAAAACCTAGAAGCTCATCAATAAAGGTCCAATAGTATTTCTTATTCCCCAAGAGTGGAGTAGCATGCAAATCACATAGATCACTATGAACAGTTTCCAAACACTTTAGTTTCACGTTTTACACTTTGAAAGGTTTCTTAGTATTTTGTTCATCATACAAGTTTTACACTTTTTAGCTGTCATATCAAAGGCTGGAATTAATCCATCCTTAGACATATCTGGCATTCTTTTAAAGTGTACATGGCCAAGTCTAAGCATGCCATAAGTTGAATCATTCAATTAGTGGTTGACAAAAGCAGAATTAACATTATCATGCACCAATATTAAGCTGAACATTTGATACACAAATAGCAAAAACATAAAACACACCAATGTTTAGACAAAATACTTATCAGATCAATTACTTGTTTATAACCAAATTATTCAAGAACACTACTAGAAACCAAATTCTTTCCTAACATCAGGAACAGTGTAAACATTAACAAAGAAACAATCTTTCCAGAACTAAACCTTCAATCCACACATCCTTTTCCATGCCCGGGCAGTTGACTCCGTTTCCCATATGAAGAATAGAACCATCATCATTGACTCATAGTCTTGAACCAGCTTCTATCTTTACACACATGAATTGTGAGCTCCAGAGTCAACCCAACAAGCAACATATCATCCTGCACAAAGTAAGATTTCAGATATATATTAAATAAAATCTCAAAAGACATTATTAAACAATATTCTGACCTTTCAGAGAATTGGTTGTTGCCATTTCCTCCACTTGTGCTTGATCCATTGGATTTTGTTTCCAACTTTACCCACCCTTGCAATCTTTCTGAAGTGTCAGGTTTCCCACACTTCCAACAAGATCACTTTTGGTTTCTTGTTAAGATCATCTTTGGTGTTATCATGATGCTTCGCTTGCCCTTGTTGTCATTGTTCTCTGGAGGAGTTGTTATGCAACTACCCATATTGACAACTGATGGATCCAGTAGGCATTGCTACTCTTTGGCCTTTGTCAATGTCCTGTCTTTGAGTGATTCCCTCGATGCGCAATGACTGTCCATCAACAGAGAGTTAACTCCTCCTTCCTTATGCTTAAGCCATATGCTTGAAATCTTTCCAAGAAGGAGGTAATTTATCGATGATACAAGATGATCTGAAATAAGCTCATCCATGTTCATCTTGTGTTGTGTGAATCGACCAAGGTATAACTAAGAAGTCATTGTATTCGTTCCATGCACAGGTCTAGAATCAACATTTTGTAATTGTTAAAATTACTTTACAAGACTTCTTACTTGATGGCATCCTCCCAGCCATATACTTGGCTTCCAAGGAATGCCCATGAGTTCTTAGAAGATTCAACATTTCCTGATTAAATTCAAAGAGTGAATCAGAACATACCATTGAGGATTAAACGCTCTGCAAACATAGTCATCATTCTCGCCACCTTGCTTCTTTGCTCTCCATCTGTTCCATGGTAGCATTATCCCATGATCTTCAGGAATATCAAGAAGTAGAACAGACACCACATTCATGCTTGTCAGCAAGAATTGCGCATCTCTTCTTGCCATCTTCTGAAATCAACCACCTTCCAAATTCTCCAACTTGGAGAAGTTTAGCAGCCATGCATGTTCAAATGACAGCAGCCATTGATATCACATAATTAGTTTCTACCTATTGATTGTTGGTTAATTAGTTGTTACTTGTTCCGCAGATTAGGTTAAAGATAACAAGTGAGTAGCCGGGATATTCACTTGAAAATCGGTGGTATCACTTTCCATAGAAATATTCGACCTATGCCTGGGTTACACGAATATCTCTATGGGGATAGAGACCAAGTGATTGTTTTGTTTTAGGCAGGAAATCAAGAAACAGAATCGCAAGAAATTCAAGTGTTATGGTTATATTTATCGCTTCATGCAGATGTGTTATGATCTGCTATTTATAATAGAGAAGTACTGCAAACCCTTAGCCCATGGAAATTATGTATAGTTTAACGGCCCATTAAATATACATCAAATACTTTCCATAATAGTAGGAAATCAGTGGTAGCGTGAAACAATATTACCCACAGCAGGTGGTAATATTAACACTAGCCAGTGGGAACTGGCTAACACTAGCAGTGGAACTGCTAACACGTAGCAGTGGAAGACAACACAGAATCCCACTGAGAAGTCTAGGCAGCAGAGTCAGCAGGCAGAGTCAGGCAGCAGAGTCATACTAGCAGCCAGATTCAGCAGAAATCCACTAGTATAACCCACAATTTGAAGTCCAGGGTGTTCATGGACCTAAATGGGTGTAACACTCCGTACCTCCAAACGCCCATTACCAAGGAGTGAACTTATCCCTCAAAGTTGCACTAAATTTTCCAAACAGGTTTTGGGGAACAATAGCCCAATAGGCTTTGTGGTGGTTTGGTTAAACTTGAGTTACCCAAATGCAAGGAGACGGGAAGTAAGAAAAAAAGGTTTCCTTTCTTCATATTAGTCATTGTGATTGCACCGATGTTGCTCGTCGTATTATGTTGTATGTATCTTTTGTGTAAGAAGAGACGCAATAGTCAACCATCTCAGCCATCAGGGAGTGAACGGTTCATGAAATTTTCATACATTCAACTTCTCAAGGCTACAGATGGCTTCTCTGTAGCAAATTTAATTGGAGAGGGTGGGTTCAGCTCTGTTTATAAAGGGATCCTCGATTCCGATGATGAAAATTTTGTTGCAATCAAAGTTCTACATCTTCAAAATCGAGGAGCTCAGAAATGTTTTCTAGCAGAATGTGAAGCTTGGCGGTATATTCGACACCGTAATCTGTTGAAGATTATAACTTCATGTTCAAGTGTTGATTTTCAAGGCAATGATTTTAAAGCTTTGGTTTACGAGTTTATGCCCAATGGAAGTGTACATGATTGGCTTCATTCAAGTTCATATACATCGAAACTCAACCTTCTTCAAAGAATAAATGTTCTTAGAGATGTTGCAACAGCACTTGATTATCTTCACAATCGCTGCCAAACAACGATTGTTCACGGTGATTTGAAGCCTAGCAACATTCTACTTGACGCTGGTATGGTGGCTCATGTTGGAGACTTTGGTTTAGCTCGACTACTTGGTACAGACTTAAACCAAAACAGCTCAACCGGGGTTAAAGGAACAATTGGTTATGCACCTCCAGGTGGTATTCCATAATGCTTACATTTGCTTACAAATTACCGTTTGTAAATTAAGTAACTGTTTTTAATTCGCAGAGTATGGTCTCGGGAGCGAGATGACAAGTATTGGGGATGTCTACAGTTTTGGAATATTATTACTAGAGGTGATGACCGGGAAAAATCCGACACATGACATGTTCAACGATGGACTCAGCCTTCATAAATTTGCTTACATGGCCTTAGCAGATCATGTGATCGACGTTATTGATGGTGATGCAATTGTGTTGCAAAGTACGGATGCAAATGCAAAGAAAGTGGAAGAATGTTTGGTTGCAATTATTAAGATTGGAGTGTCGTGCTCTTTGGATTCCCCATCACAACGGATGAAAATAGAAATCGTTGTCAATGAGTTGCAGCGTATTCTCAATGTGCTTCAAAATATATAAGGCACTCTGTTCTCCCTTTTGTAAAATCTGATTTTACATGAGTTTGTTAATAAATAATCACTAACTTGGTTTTATTTTTGAATGCTTTCAGGTCTAATACCAAGCTTTCTAGGTGAAATTTGAAAGTAACTGCAACAAGGAGCAGTGCATGTCGTAGTTATATAAACTTTACTTTGTCAAATATGGTTCTAAGTGTGTTTTAGTTTTCTTGTTGAATAAGCACTGTAAGAGATGTAAGAATGCATTTACATTCGTGAGTATGTTTCCTCAATCCAATTTTTGTAAAATCGAAAATTGGGGGCAAAGTTTGTTGGTTACATCATTGGATGAAAACTAAGCAAAAGAGTTGGGATAACCTTTCGCAGGACCTACTATAATCTTGTATCCTTTCATGCCTCTATATGTTTGTTTTATTACTGCAAATACACTTTATTCCGGATTTTATTGGTATTTTTTTAAGTCATCTGTCAAACATGTACATGGAGATTATGGGCGTTTCGTTAAACGTTCGTGTTTAAACTCGGGAAGTGAGTTCTCAGTTACTCGACATCTTGAAAAAGCTCATGATCCGGCTGACATCATGTGGGTCGAATTGGACGTCATCAGAAAAGCGATATGCTCATTTTACTTCCATAACGCTGCAATATCTAAAGGGATCAGGAATACATAAGTATTATGAACCGGATGCCGTACCATTTGCACCCGACCTCAGCTTTATGTTGCAACATCTTGGATGGGTATGGCTGCTCTTTGAGTAAATATTCGTATGGGTGGGAAAATGGGCGGGATTTGCGCTTGTGTAACGGGTCAAAACGAGAACATTTTTTGTAAGGATCAGGTTGACCCGAAATGTTTTTTGCCCAGTATTGTTATAATCCCTTATAGATGTTATCGTGCTAAATATGATTGCAAAAGTAATGTTTTGGTTGTATTCATTTTTAACACATAGGACCCACTAAGATAGTTATTATACCTTTAACTTTATTAATCTGATATTCATGTTAATTAGCTTCATACTTCATAAGCTGAGAGCAATTCATATGTTGAATCTGGACTGTCCTATAGTTTGAAATATTGCTTCATTTGGCCCAAATGGGCGCAAAAGAGCCGGAAGATTAAATTTCTTTGTGCAATAACTTAATGGTTTGTATAAAAACGTAACTCGAGTTCATGCAAATTATATGACGTATGAGAAAGATACTGATATCGTACATCGAAAAGGTTTGCACGACATAATGTATGGAAACATGACGGGTTGGGAAATGGGTCAAAACAGGATCAGGCTGAAATGTATCACTTTTAATAGTGGTTGAAACGAGACACTCAAGAATATGGTGCATGTGGATTTCTTACTGTAGGTTCATCATTGTGAGTAATGAAATCAGTTTGTTTTGGTTTCTTACTATACATATTTTTACCGTCCATTTTTCCACTTCATTTTTTTGTTGTTATAGTGGAAAATGTTGCAAATATAGGAAAAAATTCATTCGTATACAACCAAATACATGCTAAAACCACTTGCATATAAGAAAAGGTATGCCGCACCCGGTCAGGGTTCGTTCACGTGTTTTGGGTGTATAGGACTGTAATCCATTCAAAAACCAGACCATGCCATGAATTTACCACACACTTTAGACTACTCGTCAAAGACTCGTGTATGGCCTAAATGAGCATGGTTCACTGGACTATACCAAAACATATACGCACTGAACCAAATGGATTTACCAGTTTTGCACTCTCATAGTATCCGCATTAGTCGATAAATAGCAAAAAGAAAGTCGCCTACTTAGGGGTGAGTACTCCAATCTATTTTAAAAGACTTGCCAAGTAAAAAAGTAGAAACCATAAATGGGGACTGCTGGTGATTGCACCGACGTTGTCCATTGTTGCAGGATCTCATCCTGGTCCAACAAGCACACACAAACAAACGACACCTATTTAAGATAGGCAATTGACTTCAAATCATATTAATACAATCCTATTTTTTCATGCAACATACATAATTATATATAAACACCCAAAGAGACCAAAATTACAAACAAAGGCACAACAAGATAATTAAATAATGGGCCGTAAAAAAAATATGATACAAAAGACTAAATACAAACTATAAAAACTCAAAATTGCTAAAGATTAAAACACAAACAGACACAAACCATTCGAATACTATTATCTCCACCTTGACTTTGGCCCACCAAATGAATTCCCAGTCGCATAGAATCAAAAATAGTATACTACTAACCATGTATAGACATAACAGCAAAACAGACCCACAAAACCAAACATAGGATTGCAGGCCTGCAGCACTGTCATACTGTGCAATCCCAGCAACACTATACTCAGTCTCTTCAGATTTGACAGCTTAAAAATCATCTTCAACCACGACATTTAACCGGATCGAAAAGCCATTGTTGCCAATTTATACCACTTTTCTTTCACGATCTTCTCGCAATCCACTCGTAACTTTTAAGTTGAATATCTCACAATCCACTTTTCTCAATGATAAGTATCTAATAAATAAGAGGACACACAGTTGAAAAGGTACAGCACCCTCTAAAAAGACTTGGCCCAGCAACTCACTCGGTGACACATGCATGTGAATGTAAAACATCTCTTAAAGACCACAAATCACGAATTTTATATTCTACAATATGACAACACAAATCACAAAGCAAAGTATCTTGGTAACCGCAGCAACATAAAGACGAAGACGACGACGAAATAACTGACTTTCAGACCCATTCTGAGCAACTGCTGGACAACTCGAGAAATGAAAATAAAACATACACCATAGACGTCACTGTAAGTATCGTTATCGTCACTGCCTTTGAATAACTCGGGAAAAACAGATGGGGTTTGATGAAGTTGATGTCGTATCCAATCTGCCTTTAGAATTGAGAATCAGGCCATATGACGAATATATAATAAATCTTGACTTTACCCATCCAAGTACAAGCTCCAAATAACACTAATAACTAGCAATACACCACATTGACCACCTGCACAAACTAAAACAAACACACTTTATCATTCTTTCGAGCTTCAAATATATGAATGACAGTAAATGTTAAGCCTTGGCATTGTGATATCACTGAGCCCATTCCAGTAATTTGTTGCTCTTTCAAAGGGAAGAAAATATTTACGTTGTTAAGAAACTAACTGTCAAATACAGAGGTCGCAATTTCAAGCATTTTACTTATAAATGGATCAATTTATGCTATGTTATATTTAATGGGTTCAACAGAGTGAACACATTCATTAATCATTATTTTTAAACATGTTTAAGAAAAGGACAGACCACGTTTGCAGGTCAACCTGATCCAGTCCAGACTAAAATTACCAGTTTGACTTGTTTCCCAACCTGACTAGCTGCCCGTTATGGAACACCTCTAGTTTAGATCATGTGTTACCTGTAAGGCTCCCAAGCCTGCATTTCCAAGGGTCCGCATCCACGGTGTGACTGATAAATCATTAGCCAATGCTTTTCTGCAATACCAGTGGGTTAGGACTGAAGTGTCATATATATGGCAATGTTAACGAGTCTATGTCAAAAACAACCATTTACAGTAGCAAAATTGAGGATCTTGCAACAAAAGTCAAACATATCAATAATGTTGTAAACACATAATTTTCTTGTGGAGCTGAAGTAATAACTTATGGAATGGGCTCAGTTATATCACCAAATGCCAAGGCTTATCATTTGTTCATCAGGGTATTTTAGCTTATGTGCAGCCATTCTTCTATGAATCTGTAATTCCACCAATACATTTCATGTATCTAAGTCTCATGTCCAAATGAAAAATAACAAGTTTTATATCCATGTCTTTATTTATAAGAAACGTGTGACAGTGATACCGATGTAAACCTGAATCCATAGTGACAAAAAATCGAGCCGCAATTTGACAATTACCCTTGTATTCAGTGTATATATAGGCTTTCATGTTCGCTTTGGTCCACCTTATCTACAAGCTATCATGTTCTGTGATATCAATGAAAATGGCAAGCAAGTGTTCGGAGATGAAATGCCTAGTAGATCTTCTACTACAAACACTTTTTGAACTTAAACATTTATTTCGTACAGCTAACAAATGTTATTTTCAAAGCTAACAAATCTAATCTTACAAAAATGCAAACATGAACCCAAATACAAAAGCTTTACCAATAACAAATCTAATCTTGAGGTCATATGAACAAGGCTGGCTATGTGGAATCGAGCTTTAAACTAACACTAACGGCGGCGTAATTGAACAATCAACAGTTGGAATTTTATGATTACATGGATGTCAGAGAAAGATTGCATACCTGGTTGTTGAAGATTTTCGAACTCAAGCCGTCAACTGGAAACATGTAAAAGTGATTTAAGGATTTATGTTTATTTGGTCTAGGTGAAAAGAAATAAGAAAGCAAAGTGAAAAAAAAAGAAGGGGGAGAAATCCTGCTCAAAAGGGAAAAGTTAAAACAAATAAAGCCGGGTTTTAATTTATAAAACAGGGCTCTATTTTGTGGCCGAATTAGACCCCGGTTTTTTTCATTTCATAACCGGGCTTTATGCCTTTGTTTTTGACGGCACCTTTATAGAGCCCTTTTTTCCTATTGATTGGTCTGTGCAGATATGTGCCTTTATTTATCTGCCATTAGGGGGGCTTTATTTCAGATTTTGTAGTAGTGTGAGAAAAGAGTGTTTATGAGTGAATGAATTTCAGTACCAAGGTACAGAGCCATCAGACCAATCTTCAAACCCAAACACTCCTTTTAAAGATAACTGCTATACAATAACCAGAGATTTCCAAATCTAACCCGTTAATCACTCGAGGCAGATTATTCTAGGAGACAAGTTCATGACATTTTCCGGCCTGAAAGCCTTTTATCCACAACCATCCAAATGAATGATCATTTAATTAACTACCAAACGGGAAACTATCCATATGAGTTTTACTAGCCAAAGACATCAGAAGACAATACAGTTGCCTATCCCAAACACACTGTATCAGACGGTAGAAAAGCTTGTGAAGCAAAGGTTTTCAAAACCAAGATACATAGCCATCTGTTTAAACCTTTATTCCAAACACCAGTTAGGTATAGAACAACTTTTCTGATTAACCGGACCGTTAGTTAGGGCAAAGTAGCTTCATCTTTCACAGCTCATTAGCCCCCATCCGAAAGAGACCACACCTCACTCTTCACATAATCCCGTTCATGCCATATATCTTACAAGTTTGAATAACTGCAACATTCGAGTACAAACTCAATATTAGGTATGGGCGCAAACCTGATATAACATTCATACGCAAAATACAACTTTGATTGCCAGTTGCAGATACAAAAGTTTGATCAT
>LBNU01009198.1:66248-90408 GCA_014162995.1 Artemisia annua | reverse complement strand
ATAAAACGTAAAAACCGAAGAAATTAAAAACAGACGAACAACATATAATTATTTTAAAAAATGAGGATTACAGTGCACAACTATTATTTAAAACTTAACGGGTAACTAACGACGTTACGTGTCAGCGATTGTTTATGCTGAACGTTTGTGGACTGACGGGATGTCTCAATGCTGACGTGTTGAGATAAGGATAGTTTTGCAAATTTTTATAAACCACTAGGATGATTTTTGCAGTGTCAAAATATATTAGTAACCCCAATTAAAAAAAAAAAAAAAGAAAAAAAAAAAAAAAAAAAAAAAAAAAAAAACTTTAGCTAACAGTAACTTAGACGAACAAAATCGCAAAGTTGAGTAACTTATTGGAACATAAAGCTGACGTGGACAAAGTAATAACTCAATCTCCCGGTTACCGGTCATCGGGGTAATCTCGATGAACACATTTATGGTTTTGATTAACCTAAATGTCAAACCCGTATAGTTCAGTAACCCATTTGAACAAAAGAAAAGTTGGGTAACTTAGGTGCACAAAAACGCAAAGTTGGGTAACCTATTTGATATGAAACCCTTCTATTTTGTGGATCAAATATTGGTGTTGATTAATGGTTACCAGTTGTGGTTTATTGATAACGGAGAGATAATTTGGGTTAATGATTGATCTCATCTCATTTGGTTATCTCTAACCTTTTTATCTCTTTGTTTTTTTTAATATGTTTATGTTTATTGCCATGCTTACTTTAGTTATTATTGTTGCTTTCTTTATTGCTTGTAGTGTAGTTTTGATTATGTGCGAGTAGTTTATATATGTTAGTTTAGAAATATGCTTATTATTGTTAGTTTAGTAGTCATGAGTAGTGAGTAGACTTTTTATATACTTGTTGAGTAGATTATTCCGTGAATTAAGTGTGGTTTTATAAAAGTTAGAAAATATATTGGTTAGTAATTTTAAGTTACTTAGATTGAAATTTTGGTTGTTTGAGCGGGCAAAAGCCGTGAAAATAATTGGGTTTCAATTTAGATATTGATATCTCTTTATGAAAAATTGTTTTTCAAAATAAACCAACGTTGTGAGGAAAATATTTATTCGTAAAAGATATTAATTCATCAATAAAGGACTTAATTGAAATAATAAACCACACTTAAGGATCGTGATAATTTGCTTAACAAGTATATCTTTTTATCATTTATCTCTTATTTGCTTGCTTAGTTATTATATCAAATAATAAAAACCAACAATAGAAAATAGTAATTGAAATATAATAAATAAATGATCACAAAAATAATAGAAACGAAACTAGTAAATCAAAAACCGAGCAAAATTCAAATCTAACGCAAAATACAATAAACACGAAAGGTAATAACAAAATATACGAAATTATATACAAAAGATTACATCTAAATGGAAAGTAACAAAGTATGTGCTGATATAGAGAAGTGGTAAGTAATCACTCGATCACGAACTTGAACCGTTTTACCATTTCACGACCCGGGGATACACTATACTCACCGGAAAACGCGTGGTTTGACTACTTTGACTATTTCTTGGTTAAAGTTGACTTTCTACCGCGATCATTTTGGCGCCGCTGCCGGGGAGGCGTGAAGCCGTTTATCGATTCGAGTTTGCAGATTAGTGTTTGAAGACCCTTCTCCAAAAGTTATCGTCTTGTTTTTTTTGTTAATATTCTTTTGTTTTTCCTAAATATAAAAATCCCAAAAATATTTTCCTTCTTTGATTTTACAAAATGTTTTTCAAAATACCAAAAATATTCCCCTTTACCCTTCGACTTTTTTGATTCTTTATCCCCTACCCTCTATACCCCTTTGATTCATCTTCTATGTCGTATAATGCACCAAAGACATGAAAGTGTTGAACATTAGGCTTTCGTTTGTGAACAAGTTCATAGGGTGTGCGATTGTGTCGTTTGTTGATCATACATCGATTCTGGGTATAACATGCGGTTGAGATGACCTCTGCCCAAAGATAGTCTGGTAGTTGTGCATTGATCAGCATTGTGCGGGCGGCTTCCACTAAAGTACGGTTTCGTCTTTCGACCACGCCATTCTGTTCGGGAGTCCGAGCAATAGATGTTTGATGAACAATACCTACCTTCTCAAAATAATCCCGAAGGGTTTGGTTCTTAAATTCAGTTCCATTGTCTGATCTGACGATTCTGACGGTGTTTCTAAGCTGAACTTGAATTTTGGTGAGAAAAGTGACTATCATGGATGGAGCTTGGTCTTTAGTACGAAGGAAGTAGACCCAAGTCAATTTTGAGAAGTCGTCTACTATGAGAAGAATGTAACGTTTCCCGTTGATCGTTTGTACTCTCATTGGTCCGCACAAATCCATATGTAATAACTGAAGAACATGATCCGTACTGGGTTCTTGTTTGGAACCAAGATGTGCACGTTTGCTCTTCCCTTGTTCACAAGCAGGACAAAGGTGATCTTTAGCGTATCTGAATCTGGGGAGTCCTTCAACCAATTTGTGTCGAGCCAGATCAGTCATGGTTTTGAAGTTGAGATGCGACATTCGTTTGTGCCATAACCATGATTTTGTATATTCGGCCTTAGAGAGTAAGCAGATGGGATAGGAAGCAATCATATCAGACATTAAAATGGTATAAAGACTGTTGCTGCGAGTGCCGGACATTAGATCGTTCCCTTGTAGATCACGTACGTAACAAGTTTTCTCCCTGAATGCAACTTCTAAGTCACCGTCACAAAACTGACCGACTTAAAAAAGATTGTGACCAAGACCTTCAACATAGTAAACACGGCTGATTTCAATATTCCCACTGACATAATCTCCATACCCCATAATAGCAGCGAAGTGATCATTCCCGAATCTGACAGTACCGATGAACTTTGATACAAAGTTTCTTAACAGTTTGAGATTGCCTGTCATATGTCGGGTACACCCGCTATCAACAATCCAGAGAATGATTTGCACCACCTGAGACTGACCGTCAGTGTCATACACTGGGCCTGAGTCTGTTATCTGAACTTCTTCTGTGTCAGCCATCAACATCATATCAGCAGTAGTATCCATAACATTCATCTGATCTTTTTGCTGTTGATTTCGTGCAATTGCTTCATCTTTGAGTGCTGAGAGGTACTTCTGAAGATAGTAGGCACTGCTGTGAGGAGTAGGTTGTGATGCTTCAGATGGTGCACTGGTAAGTGCAGTGGATGACACACCAAGTTGCTCAAACTGTTGCATAATCGTTTGATGAGTATGAGGATCTTCTGAAGTATGCTCACTAGAGTTGTCTAAGACAAAGCCTTCATTAGTGTAGGTGAACCCATGAATGATGATTGGTGCAGGAAGAATAGTCTTAGGAAACTTTCTCTGTAAGCAAGATCGAATGAGTCTATCAGTAATGACAGTAGGGTCCTCATCACTGTGCATGATAGCAAGGTGGTTCCACAGCTCTTGAGCACTTGCATCAACTTCCAGCTTAGTGTACATGGCATTAGGAAGAGCGGTAGTGATAAACCATGCAGCTTCATGATCAGCATTGTATTGATCTAGTTCAGTGCCAGACAGAACATCACGAGTTTGAAGTGTGATATTTCCTTCAGTGTCGGCAATGAATTTCATCTGATATGGTCCATCCTTGATTGATTTTAGCAGTAGATCAGGATGTGGACGTGTTTGAAGCCATTGCAGAAATCTGTCTTTCCAAACATGGTATGGTTCTGATAGCAAAAATGGAGGAGTATATGCAGTTCCACACAGTAGATGATGACGAGCATTGATGTATAGAGGGTGTTGAAATGGAGCTTCAGAGTATGGTACGTAAGACATGATTGAAAACTTGTGGTTTATGGATCTTGTAGAAGGTATAGTACTTAAGGCTAATCTTCGAAAACAAGTCCCAATGTGATTTCGATACTTGGTTATTGGATGATTTCGATAAACTGTTAAAGTCCAGGTAATCTCGATAAACAGAAGTTCTCGATAAAACAAGTAGGATCTCGATAACTCACGTTGTTCTCGATAAAAGGAAATTATCGAGAAATGTTGGAGACAATTATCGAGATCTTTGGTTCTATGAAGACAAAGTATGTTTTCGATGTTGCTGAAATGAATTTCGATAGATTCACAAGATTTCGAAAACAGGTAAGTGTTCTCGATAAGTAGTGAAGTTCTCGATAACAAGTATCCAAAGTTTCGAGATTATACAATAACGAAACTATCCAATGTGTCGAAGTGTTTTCTTTCTTATACAAGAGAGAAAAGCACTAAGCAAGCAACAAAAACACTTAAGTAGTAATATCGAAGGTTCTCGATAAAAAAGGGTTTATGAGGTTCTCGATAAATTGGGGTTTCAAGTTCTCGATAGAGAGCCAAAATTACGTTTTTTCTTTTGTGAAAAAGCAAGCCTAAAACGAGTTTTTAATCCAAGATTCTTGTACAACTATCATTGAAATGATGAAATCTTAATGAAAGTTGCAAACTTGAACTTTTTAACAAAAATTTGAAGATTTTCGATAAAAAGTACAAATTTACGAATCAAAAAGAAAACATAAAATTTTGAAACTTTGTTGTTTGTTTTAGTTTCTAACACAAGTTTGGTAACAAATATGTGATAAAAACACAAAAGAAGCAAGAAAGTTGCAAAATTTTTGATTTCAACGAGATGAAAAACGAGTTTATGGTTCGTATAACACAAAAAAATAAACTACACCTTCTTCTAGCGATTGATACCACTTGTTAGGTCACCATATTAGTAAACACAAGTAATCTTATAAGAGAAATGAGATGAGAATTAGACTTGGTTGATTAATAACAATATGAAAGATGAAAGAACAAGAGTTTTCTTAAGATATGAAATTAACCAACATTTGTAAAGAGATACATGATGTCCTATTTATAGGAGAGGGATAGGGCAACACTCCCTTCCTTCCTATCTTACTAAGTCGTGGGCTTTAAGGCCCATTGGACATCTTATTAGACTTAAACATTAACCATACGAGTAACTAAATAACGTAGCTAATTATGATAATTCTAGCAACCTATTACATTGACTGAAATGACTGAGACTTGACTGAATAGTTGAAAACTATGATCCTAACATCAACACATGATAAAAACATGTTGTAAATGTTATATGAAAGGGTTCGTGAGGTTTGAGAAAGTAACGAATGGGTTTTAAATTAAGTTTTCAAGTTTTTCAAAAGTGGTGAAAATGAGTTTTGGAGCTAAGCTTTGGACATTTTTAGGTGAGTAAACGTACACAATTTTGTGAATGGTTTGGCCCTCGTGAGTCTTTGGTGTGAGGTGAAGTAGGATACGTAAAAATATGTGCATGTTGTTAAGGTAGATTGGGAGTAAACGAGCCAAAGTAAACGCACGTTAGGAAGGTTTTATGAAAAATTATATAAGAGTTTTGGGCTTATAAAGGGGTTGGGCTTGTGTCGTGGGTTGGGCCAGCGAAAGAAAAGGAAAGAAAACATATAAAAGGGTCCGTTTAGTGAGTTTGGTTAACAGAGGGAGTAGGCCAAGGCCCAATGGGTCTAGCAGACCCATCTGACAAGTTTTGTGTATCGTGTCGAGTTCCAATATAGTTATCGAGTATTTGTGAAAATTTTTGTGAGCTCGGGAATTTGTTTGAACGTGTGTGGTTAAATGACAAAATGTGTAAACGTTAAATATTAAACGTTAAAGGTTTTAAATGAATTCGCGATTCTTAGACTATCAAGGGTTGTGTGTGAGCGTTCCTAGGTAAACGGTAATAACAATACTCGTTGTGATTAAAAATAGCATAGCATAATAAAAAAAAATTTGTTACCGGCATAAATGGGTTTTAATTAACGTGATGATTTCTAAAATCATAGTTTTAGCATATTATTATTCGGGAAAATTACGAGAGGTTACACATTTCAATTTCTTTTTTGCGTTGTATTTGTGTTTTAGTGAATTTTGTGTGAGGGAGAGAGTGTCCCATAAAAGGAATGGCTGGTAGGATTGAAGGAATTCGGACGAGATATCCACGTTCTGGTGTTGGAGGGAGAGATAGAATTCATCTCATACCCATCACGGAGATGCATAGAGGAACAGAACGAACTTCATATATCCCTTTTCCACTCAATCCAGAAACAAGATCGGACGTTATTCCGGTTCGTCCCATTTTAGTGAAACTCTTCCTCAAGCAAGGCAGCCGATAAGTCATCGAAGAGAAATAAAAGGGAGGGGTGTTTTGATGTTCTAGTAGATTATGGTGTTAAAAGAAAAAAGTGTTAATGTGACACCACTTTTTCTCACGACACAATCCGAAGGCACCAATGACTTTATGATGGTAAGAAGCTCAAACGTTAAACAGAAAAGATAAACACATATCTCGAAAGATCTTTAACAAATACGGTAGCAAATTTCCTTTCTGAAAACATTTCATTATTTGTTCTTGCCTGCTCATATTGTAATTTGGCTAGTCAAATTTAATTTTAAAAAAAAACAGCTTTTACATTTTAATTAATTGGTTAGTTATTAGTTGTCTTAACATTATAGATATGTAAGGATTTGTTTTATACTAAACGAGTACCCGTGCATAGCAACGGGATATATAGCGGCATATAGTTATAGTGATGCTTTGGTTAAGTGTTTTGTGTAACGTTTTGTGTAACTATAGTTGTTTGTCGTTAGAAAATCCCATACTCGTCTAGTTATTTTGGAAATCTCCAATATGCATATACCTCTTTTTTTTATAACATGTGCATAACCCATTGTAGGGATGAGCTCGGGACCAATCCCGTCCCGAACCCGTCCCGAATTGATGCTCCCGTTTTTTTTTCCGGGCATGAAAGGTGAGTACCGATCCCGTAACGAATGGGATTCCGGTACCGGTACCGGTTCCGGGACACGGTACCGGGAAATCGGTACGTATCGGATTATTCCCGTTTTTTGTTAAACTTGAATGATATTTAAAACTTGTATTGTACAAAGAATGTATTATACGAGCCATTTCCATATATATATGTGCATGCTTGTTTCAAAGAAACTATATCCAAAGAACAAATGGAAATATAAGATGAAAACTTTGATGTTGCACATGTTGATTATGACACATTGCAATGTGTAATACCAAACGAATATTGTAGGGCGTTCAAATTGGCACATAAATGAACACCAGCCCAGCGGTTATGCATGAATTACTACTAAGACATCAACTATTGAATAGGATAGGATCCTTTACTTTAAAAACCAATTATAATCTCAAGTTCAAAACACATACTTTAGTACCTCAAAAGCATAATATAAATCCAAAAAAAGAGAGCAGATAGGTTTTTGGATACAATTCCCTAAAAAACATGGACTATTCTAATTCCGATACCCAATCGGGATTTCCCGAATAAGTCCCATCCCGAACCCGAAAGGTCCTGATTTTTTTTGGGCCTTATTTAGTAGTCCCGGTACCGTACTGTATATCGGGACTCGGTACGGTNCCTAACGCCCCTCTAAAGCTGTTACTATTTACTATCTTCATCTCATTCCACGAAACAAGCAATAAAAACCCACGAACCCTGAGTAAGAAACATACGAATTAAAACACAAATAGGCATGTTTCTTCTGATCTCGGCTTCAAGATCTTTTAAAAAATCTCCGGTAGGTTTATTCCTTTTATTTGTTTCATGTTTAAGATCTGTGATGGGTGTATATTAGATCTTTGAGGATCTATAATCTTGTAAATAACACACTGAGATCTTTGTATTCGAATGATGTTTGTATTTTTCTTTGTGTTACCATGTATTGCGAATTGGGGAGTGAAAGTGAGTTGAATGGATTTGTTGTGCAACTATCTTAGTTGGCTGTGAAAAACAAAACGTGGAACACAGATAATCACAAGGCATCTTTCGATCTCATTTCAATATCAATCTTGTTTTGCCAAAAAATACAAATAAAAAATGTTAATGGTGAGAATTCCAAAAAAAAATACTAACTACTCCTCGTTAACGAGCTCAACACAAGTAAACGAGCTCTTGATAAACGAGCTCAAGAAGCCAAGCTTAGGTGCATCACAAACGAGCCGAGCCCGAGCCGAGCTCGAGCTTTATATATCATACTACGAGCCGAGCTCGAGCTTGAATCTTAAGGCTCGAACCGAGCCGAGCTCGAGCTCGAGCTTTTTAAAATATAAACGAGCCGAGCTCGAGCTCTGGCAGGCTCGGGCTCGGCTCGGCTCGTTTCCACCCCTAATTATGACACATTGCAATGTGTAATACCAAACGAATATTGTAGGGCGTTCAAATTGGCACATAAATGAACACCAGCCCAGCGGTTATGCATGAATTACTACTAAGACATCAACTGTTGAATAGGATAGGATCCTTTACTTTAAAAACCAATTATAATCTCAAGTTCAAAACACATACTTTAGTACCTCAAAAGCATAATATAAATCCAAAAAAAGAGAGCAGATAGGTTTTTGGATACAATTCCCTAAAAAACATGGACTATTCTAATTCCGATACCCAATCGGGATTTCCCGAATAAGTCCCATCCCGAACCCGAAAGGTCCTGATTTTTTTTGGGCCTTATTTAGTAGTCCCGGTACCGTACTGTATATCGGGACTCGGTACGGTTTCGGTACGGTACCGGTACGGTTCCGGTTCGTTTACGGGAATCCGTTCGATATCCCTAATAGAAATTATTTGAAATTTCAGTTAGAAGTTTGTATTAACACATTGGGATACAGGCGTGTTTCCTTCAATAGTTTTCGTGTTCAGTCTTGCATTTTTAGTTTTCACTTTTTCACTTTCAAGAAAAGGTGATTTTTCCTAAAGAAAATGATGTAAAATAATATAGATAATATAGATATAGATTACTAAATTTACATACCCACTCATAGCAAAGAAGTGTACTTAAGTTCTCTTATTTTCGGTTTCAGCCGCTTCACACATTCAAACCGGCCTACAATTTTATAGTATTAATGTCAAACTAATATATAAAACAGTAAAAAATTGCATCTAATATAATTAAACGGTTGAAGGTGAAGTGTACAAATATTGTTATATTTTAATGAAATGTAATCGAATGAAAAAATGTCAACCAAATCACGGAGAGTTTATTTTTTTAATATAGTTTTTAAGTTGCCAAAGATAGATTAACGAAGAGTAATTTAGTCAACTAGACGAGTACCCATGCATAGCAATGGGATTTTATAGCGACAGATCGTTTAGTCATAAAAAGTTTACGGATTATAAACGAAAAATAATAAAAGTTTGAAGATTTGGGGATTAAACATAATGTTTTGAAACCCGGTTCGACCCGGGTGGTTCAACCGATTGAACCGTTACGGTCGAAAAACGGGTCAATTTAAACAGAGTCAACCCGACGGGTTGGGTCGAAAACGGGTCAAATTAAACCGGGTCAACCCCCGGGTTTGAAGCGTCCCGGGTCAACCCGGTTTTCGATGTATATTAATAGTTTCCTTTTGAAATATATGTTTTCAATATTTCCTTTTTTAGTTTCAAAACTATATGTACCATCAACTTGTTAACTTGTGTGAAGCTTTGTGTATTTTATTAATTTGTATAACATGTATAATAACATGTAGTTTTCATTTTAGGGTGTTTTAAAAATACTATTAATTAGTGTGTTTAATTATTTTCTATTTTGGATTATGTTGTAGCTTGTTTAAATTGTACCTTGTGAAAATTTTATTGTACTTTTTAGTAAAGGGTGTTTTAATTGGTTGTTTTTAATTTGGTAGAAATGCTTTTAATTGGTTGTATATTTTTGTACTTTTAAGTAGTTGGGTGTTTTAATAATAGTATTAATTAAATATACATTTCTCCCACCTTTGACTTTCAACATTTCACTTTTGAAGATTTGACCATTTTTCTTTTATATGTAGTATAGATACCTTAATTTCAGTTTTTTCACTTTTCACTTCTTAACTTTTTGACTATTTTCTCTTTATAAATAGTATAGATATAGATATAGATATATCACTTAGTTTTTGTATTTTATCATTGCTGTCACGCAAAGGCTAAAACACATCATCAGTTTTTACCTCAAATTCAAAATTTTGAATAGTATTTGACTTTTTGGGATAATTAGTCTTTCGAAGGCATATTTTATTCTTTGACCAATTCATCCGCTTATACCTACGATTTCATGTGAGCCATGACTAGCTTTTTTTTTTTTTTTTTTTTTTTTTTTTGAACATCATGCTACTTTACTATGACCAAATTTTAGACGTCTCTACGTAAAAACCATAGCAGAAACCCAACCGCCTGAAAAACATCGTAGAAACTACGCCAAAAACCGTAAAAACCTTTTTATTCTGGAAAAAAAAATTTCATATGAGATTAACTACATTACTATATATATAATGTCTCGGCAAAAACGACGCATGTGATGTCGTTTTGGACTTTCACTTTTTGGGCCCGGTCCATTTCTGTTGTCCAGTCTGCTTACCTTGGCCCATTTTAATGTTGCAAAACTTTGCCGACTTCAAAAAGATAATCTTCCTTAACCTCATCGCCTCATTCTTCCCTACTTCCAGTTTCCACTCTTCCAGAAGCAGTCCAATTCACTGTAGAAACACACGAAGAGAATAATCAAATAAAAGGTAATGATTTGGGTTTTTGATTTGCAGCGGTAGGGAGTTAATTAACGGTCGTGTTTACCTCTGTAGCTCGGTATGTTATTCTCATCATTTTCGTACATAATAGATACGGTATCTAGAATCACCAGACACTTCACCCCCTCTTTTTCATTCTTATCGGAACCCAGATGCTCAAGAAGATCGGCGGTGCAGTTGAAGAGCGGCGATGGGAAGTGAAGGTTGTGAAAGTACGTGGCTATAATTTCTTCGGCTCTGTTTTGGCCGGTTCAGATTGGGATAAAAGTATCTCCTTCCTTCTTCCACTTTCTACACTCTTGCCTTTCTCTCTTATACCTTAAAAAAAACTCTACAGTGGTAAGATTTCTAATCCTTTTATAAATTTTAGCTTTTGTTTTTTATATTAGTTTTATTTTGAAGGTTATAATTTTACTTATAATTACTATTGTGTTATGGTCTTTCGTAACAGGAAAGACAATCAGTTCAAAAGGATTTGTTTGTGAATTTTAAACCAAATTCGACAAGGATGTTGCATAAGTTCAAGGTATTTTTTGTTTGTAAAGTGATTTAATTGTGTGTTTTGTATTATTTGAAGCTTTGGAATTAGTCTTATGTTTATCGGATATGAAATTTAGGCTTATGTTTACTGTATAAGATCAGTTAGTCAACAAAATGAGCTATAATATTTTGTTGAACGAATTAAGTGCAATTAGTGCTGCCAAGTTGTTCGATAAAAGTATTGAGGGACCAATTGTTTATTTTTTGATAGCTTTTTATAATTTTTCTGTTTGATTTGTGTTGTGACTTATGGAATAGGTTTTCTTTCTGCCTTTGATCCATGGTGTCATATCTGATTTAATACTGTTGCTTCGCGGATTAAAGGTTCGTGCGTTTAAAAGTATAGAGTTTAGTATCTTTTATCTTTTGCCTTTTTAGTGTTGCTTAAATGAACTAGGCTAATTTTTCAGGAATGTAAAAGTCGGGATTCATATTTTGGCAGCAACGATGTCATGTGATTAGTAATCAAATAAAAATACATGTCGGTTATGAGGTTTTATGTATAGGAAAGTAATTTTTTTTTTATTTTTTTTATTTTTTATTATTTTTTTTTTAATTCTATACTCAGATTGTTTAACTTCTCCATTTTGAATTACATGGTGTGTGTACTTTTTTGAAGGCTATCAACAACAACAGCTTGCAGACAGAACATGGTGAGTTGGTGACGGAATTGAGAAACTACCAACAAAGGATAATCAGGTACACTTTGCTTCTACCAGACCGTCTGTCACCTATTTTCACTATTTGACGTTTTCGTAATTTGGAAGGTGTAAAAAGGCCATTGCAAAATGTATGCGGTACTTCGCGAGGTTATAGCAATCGCACACAACCATCACTTACAGGCAAGTGAACCAGTAATTTGAGTCCCTCATGGAATTAACGCAACATCGATATTGATTTTTTTCCCTTTTAAACAGTATATAGGTTTTGAAATACTTGCTACTAATTGCTTGATAGTTGTTAACATTTTAGGCGTGAGCGGACAGGTAGAAGCAAATTTTTCGGGTTCACACGAGGATAACAGACACACGCGCCCAATACCACAAGGTCATTCAATTACTTATTTCTTACATTTTGTATAATGTCTTGCAATTACATTTATTGATTACTGTGTCCTTTTCCCTTTTACATTAATTCATTTGTTCTCGGTTTTTTTGTATCCGTACAGGAACTCCAAAAGAAATGCATAAATAACTCGAGTACATCTCATTTCTAAAGGAGATCGCAGCAAAGGAAGCTGAAGATGTTCATATTCTAATATTTTCGCCCAATTAAAGGCTACTTTGCGATATTGCTTATAAAATAGAAGTTTGCGTCTTTCAGGTTAGCTTTCTTTAATGTTGCAGATTCTGCAGTATTTTTATCATTTAGGTTATAAGACTAAACATTGCCTTAGCTTCCATAAAAGTAAGATTTGACTAAACTGTCATGTAACTGAATGTGTCATTTCTAACTGTGGGTAAATCCATTGGGTTCACATGAATATAGCCTTGCTTAAGGATGTTCACTGATTGAGTTACTGATTTTTTTAAAAAGATATAATGGCAGAGCTGAATTACATGCCAGGTAAACGTATATTGAACGGACGATTTTCGCAATCTTTAATATTTTATTTGGTAATAATATTTGAGGTATAAAAGAGTTATTAATTTCTCAAGTAATTAAATTACTGATAGTATATTTTTATTTTCCTCATTTTCAGATGGTGACTCCTCACAATCTTTGTTGTAAAGTGAAACAATTGCATACAAGATAATGCACGTGATCCCATTGTAAGTGGCATATCTCATGTCCATATTTCTTTTTATTTGTGACACAAATAAAGTTACTGAATTGGACGGCTCAAATAAACACGAATTAGTGCTTAAAACAATTTCAGATTATGCCAACATATGGGAGGTTTTAGTCAATGCTGCAAAACAGATTGATGAGCAGGTACGTTCCTATAATTGGTGCAAGGATATGGGCATTGATCAACTTTGCTCGATTTATTTTAAAACAAGCATTTAAAAGCCTATTTTAACTACATAAGCACTTTTAATAAGCGATGTTAAACACTCCTTTTTTTTTTTGGGTGATGTTGTGCTAATTTTTTGTTTGCTTTCCAGCTGCAGTTGCGCATTTCACTTTTCTTACATTTTTGTAGGAAGCAGTTTCCTAACAACACCTGGCCACAAGGGTCGAGAATGGATTGTATGATGATGGGCAGTGACTTCATTTGAATAAATTCTTATGAAGGTACTCGCTCCAATTTAAGCTTGGCATTTCTATTTTGATTATAGTTTTTAAGGATTTGTGGGTTTCAATCACTTTTTATAATTTACTTACTATGGCTTTCTTGAATGTGTTATAGTGTTTAATGTCGATTGATTGTAATTTTTAATGTTTAATCACCGTCAGTGATTTAGATTGCTGTTAAATCGACAGGTAATGAAACTGCAGGATTGTTTAAGCATGATTGATGAGTATCAATTATCAAGTGGATATGCAGCCTATAACAGCCATGAGTGAATTGTTATATCTACATTCTGCTTTATGAAATAGAGTTCATCTTTATGAAATAAAGTTTACTTATTTTGTAACAGGAATTCACCTCTTTATCATTTGGGACAACATAGGCGAACCTGTGACAAGTTGCTGTTTTGAAGACTTTCAAGGTGAATATATGGATGCTAAAAGATGTAGTACTAAAGTTAGTCATATAGAATATAAGGAAACTGGAAAGTTTCGATTTAGGTGTCGTGAAAACAAATCATTTATATTGGTGTTGGAAATAATAGGAATTAGGTTTAAAGTCATTAGCTTAAATAACACATTCAAATATGCAGGCCGTAAAATTTAAATGTTTCACCAAGGTGTATTTCGGAAGGTATTCTGATATTTTGGGGAGTGGGTCTTTGTTCAGGCTAATACATTGTCATAAACTTGAGCCTTCCACTATCAAGGCGGTATGAGATGGTGGAGGTGGATGCATAAGGGGTTAGGTGCGGTTTGGGTTTGTGTGATTCTTTGAAAACCATTAATTAGGTTTCATTGTTGATTAATTTGGTCATGCCATCTTTGATGGTCATCTTCAGTTTCAGGTATGCAGTTTATTGTGTGTGCGTGTGTGTGTGTGTGTGTTTTTTTTTTTTTTTTAAATTAAATGTGTGGATAAAAAGATTAGATTTTTTTTGTTAAAAATTAATCTTTAAAATATTGATGTATTTCGAACGTATATTCTAATCATTGTCTTATCCGGTTTTGTAGGGGATAAAGAAAATCATGAAAACGGACCTATTGATTATTATTTTGTTAAAAATGTTTTCCAGATTTTGGAACCAACGTGTCACTAGAGATATAAACTTTGTATGCAATGACCCTTTAAGTTTGCAGCTGATAGTTGTAAAAAAACATGTAGCATGATCTTCTGTATGAACACATGACAAATGTATGAATCATCAACGAACATGTTTATATACGAGAAATGTACTGAAAATTAAAAGTTCTATCTCCTGTGTAAGATCGACGACGTGAAACGACGCCCCGCCGCAACGCGGCGGTCCGTCGCCCACCTCGTTATCAAAACTTATCAACAAAAACATTTAAAAATAAAATTCAATAAAGAATAACCAAAGAAAACGCACCATCAAATTTATCATCAGCCTCTTCTTAAATGTCATCGGCATATAAACAATAGAGATACATACCCAAAAACTTTAGGGGGTGTTTGGTATGAGTGAATTGTGAAGAATGGAAACATAGTAGAGAATGGAATAACAAAGAAAAGGAAAGACCCCATAAATAAAGAACGTATTCTCTTGTTTGGTGAAAGTATAGAATCAAGCAGTGAAATGGTTTTAAAAATTGATTCTAATGTTTGGTTTAGACATAGAATGAATCACTGCACAATGAAAATGTAACTAAGCAAATGTTAACTTTTCTAGATATGGATTTTTATACAAGTTTTATCAAGTTAATTTTTTTGTTTTGATTTTTTTTCTCATTGTGTAAAAAACATCACAATCGAACCAAATATATCTAAGCTTTAAATTGTTGTAACCAACTTAATATGAAAGTAAAAATGAGATTTATAAAAACTGTATTAGAATTGAAGTCTTGATGACAAGTCTGCATCGGAATTTGAAACTGCAGGATCACATCCCCACAATCATACAACTTAGTTCCAGATCTACAACAACATAAAAAAGAACGTGTGTAATAAAATAAAGACCTCCAATATCACAAATAAAGGTTTGTTGCTTTGAATGAATTATAATATTATGTATATTTACGATTTGTATAAATGGATAAAAAAATCAAATGGATGAACAACCATTGTTGGGAATTAATTAGAATTTGAGGGCAATGATAGCGTTTGAGATTTGCAGATGTGTGATTTTGAGAAAATTTTGTGTTAAATATGCAATGCACGTGCAAGAGGTATATATACCCCTATTTTTTAGGGAGGATTTTTGATTCACACTAGAATAAGGAGGGAGAATGACTCCCTTGTTAATTTTCATTCTCATCGAATTTAAAGGTTGGGAATGGAATCGGTGCCTTATGTTTCCATTCTCGAGGTGCAACAAACAGGGCAACCCATTCTCTTTCCCTTTCTCATGATTCCTTTCCACCGTACCAAACATCCCCTGTGAATCTAACCAAAGCATCATTCACCACAAACATTGTATGACCCGTAGATGAACTATCTCATATCTAACATATATCAACATTAAAAAAATAATAATAATAAAAAAATCATCCTAACAGACATCACAGTCCTCAAAGTATAACCAAGAAAATTAGATGTACTACAAGAAAATAGATTTTTAACAAAACCATGTAAACCACTGGTCCCAACTCATAACAGCCTCGTCGAATCAAATTGATATCATCGACATTAGATCTTGCACAAAACAAAGAAAGCCCGTAACTAACAACCAAAAGTAACCATCAATCAAAAACCAAGACACCCACAATCGATATCATCGGCATTAGATCTTGCATAATTTAGCAGAAGTTTTGAGTTTGTGATATGTTATTGTGCCTAAACCATGATTTTGTGCCTTCTTTTTATAGTGGCACTTTCTTAAGGATATGGTAGGATTTTGCATAATGTAAGGCATGATTTTAGAAGAGAAATTACTGATTTGCAGCCTTCTTTACGCTGTGTTCTCGAGTTATTTCATTAAAGAAAATGAAAGGGAAGTGAAAATATTTACTCCCACATTGTGTTCTTGAGTTTTATCATTAAAGAAAAGGGAAGTAAAGTTAGTGTTATCTGGGGGAATTTGGAAGGAAAGTGTTTCCGCCCAAAAGTGGGAGGAAAGTGTTTACTTCCAGTTTACTTCTCTTTTCTTTAATAAAATAACTCGAGAACACACCGTTAAAGATAGAAAGCTGAATAGGTGGAGGGAGTAAAGATAGAGAAATGTTGTTTTGAGTGGGCTGTAAATGGGCTAATTATTTTCCAGGCCTGTTGTTACTTTTGCTTTTAAAATTTGCAATGGCCTGTTACTTTCTTTTTAAATGCATGTTATTACGAAAGGCTAAGTACATTATATTGATTTATTAGCATTTGTAAAACACTTCTTTCTGATATAAGTAAGATGTTGAATCTGGATTTTTAAGCATTCTATTAATAGCATGTCCCAAATGTATTATAAAGTAGTATAGATTTTATAGCTAAAAATTATATCCATGTACATATATCAGATGCATTTCATCAAGTTAGACAAATCCTATTTATTTTTTGTCCTATGCGAGTCAAATTTGTTGTTAGTACTACTTTGCATCGTTTTCACTTCAAAATTACTTTCGAAACTATAATGCATCTAAATGAATAGAGATGCATCTAATTCAAGCCGATACATCTCAAATGTGGTTATAGTTATTTCTCATTCTTATCATTTTAATTTTTCTTCTCACTAGATCATTACCCTAGTCTGCTAAATCAAAATCAGATGAAGGGGTTGTGTGTTTTGTGGTTTATTACAATCTCCAACTTATAATTAGAACTAAAGATCTTCATTGGTAAGTTTTACAATTATTTTTAAGTTTGAAAATGGATTTGATCATAAGTCTGTTGCATGTGACCGAAATATGTGTTAGCTTGGTAGTCACGGGTTAAATGTTTTGATGATTAAAGGTATTGGTATGATCTTAATTAGGTTTAGATGATTAAAGATATTACGTGTTTTATGTTTTGAAAATTATTCAAAAATGAGTGAATGCATGTTGTATCATGAAAGACATTACTATATTTAACTGATTTTTTCATATACGAGGCATTTGGACCCGTGCAATGCACACGGGCTGTATCTGATTGTTCATTTCGGACCTGTGTGATGTACTATATTTGTTTTCGATAAACTATTGAACTTTTGCTTATATCTGACCCGGTAGCATCAGTTTATTTGTAACTACCTTCTGATAAATGGATTTGTTACATAACTTGCAAACTTGTGTGTCAAAATCAATTATTAAAGCTCTTCTACCATAGTTGAATCTGGAAATAGATTTTGCCCATGCGAGTTGCACCTTTAACTGTATAATAAGCTTTAACACCATTATAGCTAAGTTTGCTATATTAGTACTGTAATATGGATTACAAAACTTGTTCAAATCTGGGTTTAACGATGTTTCATTGGGTTCAAGAAAGACATATGGTTTAAAGTACACATAACAAATAGCGGCAACATCAACTTATGCGGTTGTTCATATGCTTCCAAAGCCTAACCATGTACATTATGAGCGTTCATCTTGTTCGCCATTTTCATTACTGCTCACACAAAGCAAAATCCAATTCATCAAAACAATTCCAAAAAAAACCCAAAAAAAAAGAAAAAGAAAAAAAAAATCAACTTTTAAATCATCATAAAAAGTAAATCCTTAGTATTACATGGGCATACCATGGCTTTCATGTAGGTTTGTTCATGAGGCCCATCCTAACATTAGCCTTCAGTTTATGGTATTTCCAAAATCCATCAACTCGTGATGCTCTTTAAGTGGTCCTACCACACATCACCATCACTTCGTGTCACGGGTATGAAGAGATTGACTCAGCAGGCATGCAATTTAACATCTATCATACATCCATACATATTTTTGCTTATTTCTTTAAAGCGTTTAACTAAGAGCACAAGGTGTCGTGGCTAGCTACAACTCTTCATTTGAGGCCCACGAGGTGCCACATCACTTTAACAAACATCCACAGCTAACCTCTCTCATTCACACCTAACCTCAACTTACTCATTTGGGGCCCACCACTTACAACTTTATTTTTTTTATTCAAATTTCCAAATAAACTAAATTCATTTCATTAAAAATAAAAATACAATACATCACAAAAAAACATACGAAACGTAAAATAACGATACGGTAAAAAAAACTATACCAAAAAAAACATGATACGAAATTTAAAACACAAATAACAATACGATACGAAGACACAAATTATCCAACGATTCTCATGATGCTTTTATATAGATTTGTAATTGTCGATGAAATCTGACTTCTCCTCCCACACTTGCAACATTTGTTCCCTAACGTTCTTCAAGGCGACATGAAGTTGCACATCTGCTGATGTGTGTCTACTATAGCTGTTGTGTTAAAATTAGTGATACTTGCGAGAGAGTTTGATAAGAAGTTGTGTGAGAAAATGAAATGTTGTTAAAGTGGTATTGATAGTGGAAAATAGCCGTTGGAAGATATTTTAAAATTCAAATTCAAACTAAAGGTAACTGATGTGTAAGGAAAGCTTTATATTTATAATACTAGTTTCACCGATTTTAATAAACCAAACACACGGGTAAATAACCCCCGTTGGTAGTATTAGATTAAGGTAAGACCAGGTCGTATCCACAGGGACTTAGTTCGTTCGTATTATGTATAAATGATTAGTAAAACAAGACAAGTAACGATTATAATAATATGAGGAATTCAAATATTAAAACGGATGATTGCTTGGATAGCTTAGATAATCTAGTGACAATGCTTATGTTTGATCTCAGTTTGATAAAGAAGTGGAGCACAACTTATAAGAAAGTTATTTTCGTCAAAAGAGCAATTTCATAACTCGTAGGTTCAATTCAAGATTCATATTTATCCATTAAGTGATTTCTCTCGAAATAGTTTTCCAAATCAACTCTAGATTATTATTAATTCTCCTAAGTGGATTTCTCCTTTCAAAGGCTAGAAACGCAGACAAGTTCCTAGAATTCTGTTTAACAAGTTGGTTCTTTCGACCTATCCCAACACATTATATTCAACCAGTTTCAATAAATAAACATGATAAGACTAGAGATAAAATAGTTTGCAATATAAACTTGAAATTGATAGAGATCAAAACATAATCATAAGTCACTTTATTATATTCACATATCCAAGCAATCACAAGAGGTTTAGCCTCTCATGGCTAATGAGTTCATAACAACAGAAGTGATTAAATAGTAAAGAAGAGACATACAGATTGGATTGATCAAATGGATTACACAAGTGTCACAAGTAAACCAATAGTCCGACACCAAAAAGTAATATACAACGCCTGCCTGTTCGTATTCGTTCCACGTGCCTGCGAAGGGCTCAGGATCTACGTATCACTTCTGTTTAACTTAGTAGAAATTGGTATGAGAGTGGAGAGGTTCAAATGCTTGCTAATGACTTATTTACTACCGATAGGCGAAGTACGACGCCACATCGATTAAGAGCTACGGCGCACTTCATATTTCTTGGCGCCAAAGTTTCCAAATAAATGCAGAGAATGTACGGCGCACTTTAATTATAACCGGCACAGCTTATTAAAGATTACTGTATTGACTTCCTTTGACCGAGAGGGTACAACTTGCGGCGCACCATATCTGTGGAAACCGGCGCACTTTGCTGCATGAAAGCTAATCATAGAAGAACTTCTTATTATTTACTTCAAAGTGGTGAAATAGTAGGCTGCTTTGTGATTTATCATGCTAGAACAGCCGAGGGTGAACCCCTGCAATTCCAGTTCATGTATATAATCAAAGTTCACACAAATGATCATAAACATATAATATAAGCCAATGAATAATATCCATTAGAGCGTTATGTGTGACAAATGGTTTTTTAGAAATTCATAATTTTAATGATAAATTTCTATTATTTATATATTATTTTGATATTATATGCATTTTCTGCACATTTCTGCATGTTCTGTACAATTTCTTAAACATTTTCGGAGCCTGTCCTGCACACCTGAGCCTACAGTCACTTACTGAAAAACTATTTTTGTCAGTAAACTCAAATAATCCATTTCGTATAGTTACTGACAAGTTCGTAATTTACTGAGATCGTAGCTTTCAACATGGTTGTCGAAAACAACGCGCACGCGAACCGACACTACAGTACCTAAATGTAAAAGTCAAGTAAATATATTTGACGTCAGTAAAGCATGTTTGTATTATATTCGACAAAATCATTGGGCTAAAAACTTTATTTTACGATACGTTGTCCAAAAAACGTCAAACCGGGAGCATTTCGTTACATTAAGCTTAAACCCGACACACGAATACCAACGGGGAGTAAAAATAGTCTCTTCCCCCCTCCTTGATACCCCCAACCGCCACCTCACAATCCCAATTCTCCCACTAAACTTGAATCACATGGAGTAAGACTCTAATGTCCAAGAAATAGTTCTATTATCCAAGATCAAGCATAATAACCAAACTAATGCCGAATATATCACTTAACTAGTTTTATTTTTACCAAAAACTCATCAGTTTTCTCTGTTCTTCTCTGCCGAGCACACACAACACACACACAAATCCCGATAATAATTGTGAGAGATCAAATAATTGGGTTGTATTTACAAAGTTGTTGCGTTAATTAGAAGGGATTGGTTTGATTTGAAGTGTTTATTGCGGTTCTCCTTCTTGTTCCTCCTAGCCACGAACCAAACACACCTTTGTAAGGAACATCAAAAACTTTTCTAATCTTGTTTTAAAATCATGTTCTTGTGATGCTAATTGGGGTTACCAAGTGCTAAATGTATATATTTTGTCATGATGAAAAATATATATAGATTGTGTTGCATGCTTGTGTTTCGACCTACATTAAATGCTATATGGTCATCTTAGTATTTCTTGCTTGTGTGATAAAACTTGTTGCTTGTGGTACTAATTTGGTGATACAAATGTGATTTATGCTAATTACGCGGATTTAAGATGATATATACACTTATATGTATATATATATAAATCGGCCACATGAAAAATTATGAAATTATTGGGGTTTTGAAAAACATAAAATTTTGGCTCAAGTGGTGAATTGGTGGAAGTTTTGCTTGAAAGATTATAATTTAGTATATATCAAATTAACCGTAACTAATTATACTTAATTAGTAAAAATACAAAATTTGGTGAAATTAATTTATTTGGGTCGACAATAATTATTTTTAGTTGAATAAAAATAATTTGACCAAACTTGACATTTTTGAGAAGTAACACATAATTAAAAGTGTTAATTATGTTTAAATATATAAAGTTATATAATTATAAACACTAAAATTAGTTTTGTGCCAAGTGGACCTTGTGAGCCCAATATGGGTGTTCGGTGAACAGTATCCGAGCCCAACTAACGTTTTCCCAACTTTGACTTTTTGACCAAAAATTGTTATCGGACGTGTAGAAATTAATTTCGATATATAACGATATATAAACGTAACTTAAATCGGAATATATATTTTTTTTGGCTAATATTGGGTTAACAGGCCCAATAGTGAAATTTAGGCCCAATAAGTATTCCGGGTGACGAAAACGAGTTTTTACACATATTTAAACTTACGGTGACTATTTTTATATCGTAGAACGAATTATATCGATAACTATATTAATAGTGAATAATATAGTTATTACGTACTAAATTTTGCAAATAAAGTGACAAGTGGTTTATTTGAGAAATTGCAACATTTGAGGAAAATGGAAACTTTTAATAAACGAACGGGTCATGCCCAAATTTCTAAAAATTATAACACTTAGAGTATTTTACGAAAATACTTACATTTATATATTTTCTAAACACAAATATATTTATTTTAAGTACTTAATATTTAATTATATTATAAATAATAATAAATATTTATAATATAATATTTCCTCATTAACTTATTGATTATAAAGATTTCTCAAGTATATTTAATTAATTTTAAGCTTAATTAATTAAATACACAATTATTATTATTATACTTAATATATATATATGACGAAAAATATTATACACGGATGTTCCGTTATGTACACTCACACCATTCACTATCACCACGAGCCATCACCAATAGCCTTTCTAATAAACTACTTTTGAAACGTACGTACCACACAACAAGCAAGAAATACACGAGCACATGATAACACATAAAAATCTTTTAAAAAGGGTCAAACACTTAAAACACGAATGTTGTACCAAGACTTACCATACTTACTTAGGTCGCGTGTCGGAGCGGTTGCACTATTTACTTGTTGACTAGCAGATTGCTATCTTTTAAGGTGAGTTTATAGCCCCATTTTCTTATAAGTACTGTTTTATAAACCTTGGGGTGAGAAACATGCAAAACTATTTTCATGGACCAAAACTAAACTTGTTTTTACACACTGGTATGCGGAAACCTAAGTTTGCCTGAATCCCACTTTGCCCGCCATCGACGACCGTCAATTCCCGCTGGGAAACGCGTATGTTATAAATAGATCTATTGAGGGTGACTCCTCCGTTCGGTTGGCCATGCCATGGTCAAGGCGAACGTATACCATAACGACCTTTTTGCCGAGTGATTGGGGATTATCACTCGCGGGCACCTTTATTGTACTTATGCCTTTGGCATACTTTTTTCTAGTTCGGTTGTTGAGCTTAGTGTTGCATACGGCATTAGTGTGTACTTGCTGATTATTTGCTATGGTCCATATGTGCTATTTATTTTAAACCTATAGACTCACCAGCGTTAGCTGACTTTTAGCATGTTTTTCAGGTGCTTAAGTATGTTGTTGTTGAAGGCAGGGCATGGCATTGGTCATAAGAATCCTAAGTGTTTTTACACAAGCGTAACTTTGAAACATTGGGACAGTCATGTAACTGGGCCTTATTTTTATTAAACTTGAACTTATGTACGACATCTAACTTAAACTTATGTAATGTATTTCAAACGGATTTTCAATCCGTTCTCTATATCTTGTGTTGTGATTCCTATTTAGTAGCACCCAAAACATGTATGCTTCCGCGATTCTCTAATTTTGGCGATTCTCTACTGTTTGCTGGACACTCATCTCCTTCCTGACAGCCAGTTTTATTTGCGGATGACCCGCTCATGGAAGTTATCAGGGCTGCCACTCAGCCTACACACAGAGCTCCAGCATCAGTTTCACCATTCTTACCTCGTTTTGCTTCAGCTCATCGCTCATCTCCTACTCAGCTTTACACTATGACACAGCATGCACCGGTTGACCCACCCATCATGCGCAGGCACTCTTATAGGAGAGTGCGCGGGTGTCGCATGCAGCGTTCATCAGTGTTGTCATCATCACCCAGGAGGTCCCATTATGGTTATACCTCTACTTCATCACCAGATCATTCACCGGTTTCCTCCAGATCATTCACCACCCCGTCAGAGATTACGGAGATCTGTATCATCCTATTCTGATGAGGATGAGGATCCGATGGAGGATCCAGCAGTAGATTCAGTTCAGGTTCAGGTTGAGTCAGTATCGGCAGTGACAGCACCGGTTGAGCATACTTCTGGTTATGTGTACATTGACAGTGACAAAGAGACACCCATGGATGTGGATCATAGGGTTATGCCAGCTCATGGCAAGGGTGTTATAGAGGATGTTCAGGGTGTATTTGAGATCAGACAGAGTTCCAGGGATGCTCAGGTACAGGGTTCAGGGGATGCTCAGTGGGTAGACATTCCATGTGATACGGTTCAGGCTGCCAGTCCAGAGTATACTCCATCGTCACCTCCACTCGTGCCACCTCCTTCATCACCAGCAGTTTCTTTACATACGGCTTCACCAGCCGTAGGTGAGGAGCTCACT
>LBNU01009198.1:25371-60017 GCA_014162995.1 Artemisia annua | reverse complement strand
ATGGATAGAGATGAAGATGTGGTGGAGGATGTTTTAGATGGTACATAAGGTGTACTAGGATATGAAATTAGAGGTTGAGGTGGTGGAGTTTTGAGGTTGAGGTTGAGGTTTATTGTTTACGAGGTATGATATTGATTTTTGGTTTCTTTGAGAGCATGGAAATGGTGGATGACTCGAGATTGGTAGTATAAAGGATGAATCAATTTTTCATTTCACAAGGAAAGTTTGACAAGGTGGAGATTGATTGAGGGTAAATATGTTGGGTCAATGGAGGTATATTCTTGGAAGTAAGAATGTTGGAGAGTTTGGTGGTGTGATGTGGGTTTAGGGTAGAAGGATGTATGTAAGTGGTGTGTTTTCCCTTCCCATTAAATTCGTGCTCATCCGGACATAGAGTGTGACACAAATAAAGACAAACCATCATGAAAATGATGATCTTGACAATGACACGATGAATGAAGGATAGAATACAATGAGGTTTTTCTAAGGGTGGACGGAAGGTGTTTGACATCTATATAATAATAGAGTCATGGCTCAAGAAATAGACATGAACAATGAGTGACATTTTAATTCGCATTTCGGTAATTAAAAATACTTAAACATTTCGGATGAAATATTTAAGTTGTCACATTAACTTAGAGAGGTATTAGATTACTATCTAACCATCTCTTGACAAAGAAGTGGATTGTTTGGAAGGGAATGAGATGATGAATGAGGAAGTGAGTATGCATGAAGGCTCTAGGACACTTAAGACACCTTTGATACTATAATGACCTATCGGATTGTGACACTAAGGTTTTCATGAAATAAGGGTGTAAGACCTAAAGGCAAGAAATATATATACCTAGATGGATGAGACATATAGAGTCAACCAAGTAAAGGCATTTAGACATGTAACATAAGTACAAAACTATATCATGTCAAAATAGTTATAGAAAGACAATAACTATTATAATAAACATGCATTCAATAACTAAGCAAATAATTATGAAGGCATATAATCAAATCACGTAATAGCAAATAAACATCTAGAAATATCATATATGCGACATGCCATAAATCTAGGAATGAAAGACTATAGTGAAAAACAAAGTTCATAAATGTAAACTAGCGTTAGTTATATTTAGGAAGAACCATTTAATCAAGTTGGAGAATGAGTATGAGACTATTACTAGTGGTGCTCAATTAAGGCTAAACACGACCATTTTTACGGGTTACACACACCCAACTTCTCACATAGAAGCAATTCAACCGTTAGGTTAAATTGATTTTCTAGTCAATAGATTCTCCAGTAGTCATTCTCCTTTTAGAAGAAATTGAGTTCCTAAATTTACCTAACGAAGGGTACCAAATATGAAGTTTGCTAGATTCACTAATACTTGGCTTAATGTGACTCAAACATCATGTTTTTATGAAGGTAAATCTAGATGTATTTTACTCACGATCTCAATGGCGATGTGTTGAATGTTTAGATAAGAGTAAACAAAATGTTTTAATCTTTTGTTCATGATTTACCGGTTGTTTGGTTTTGATGGCATATTACTAGATTTAATAAATGTGCTTGATTTAAGAATGCTCCTTAGCATATCTTGTGAAATGTATCTCATTAAGATTATTTATCTTAAATGAGTTTGTGATTCTCAAATGATATTAAAACTAGACATTTTAATATTCTTAAACAAATATTATTTTCTTTGATTTTTGCCAATGTTATATACCATAATTTAACTAGTAAAAAAAATGACTTTTACTTGTTTATGCATTGTGACAAATTATTTTTCAGTTCTAATAACTTATATTATTTCACAAAGGAATGTGTAGTGTATTATCTTGTAACACAACCATTCATGCCACAAAGAAAATAAAATTCATAGAATATATTGTGTGTATTATTCTTACATATGTATTTTAGCTTGGAGTGATGATTTTAAGTAGTGTGAGCAAAGTTTACATATGTTGTTAGTTTGCTCATGTTTGGTTTTTCGGAGATGACACATTTACCCATTGTACTACAATGTAAATTGCTTGAATATTTCGGATGAAACATCCAAGTTGTCAATCCTACTTCATTGTATATTTTATGCATATATTTGCTAAATATTTGGAACACAACTATTGAACAAGTAGACTCAATATGACATCATATTCACAAGTGTGAGTTATGATCCGATGCATATTCTTATCGTCTTAGAAAAGGATTTTGTTATTTTCATATCAATCGAGTGTGATTGAGTATGTAGATTCAAGACTATATCCTTTGTTGTAATTTGATATAATCTTGAAACTAAACAAATAACCATCCAATTTCTTGTCCACACTCAAAAACATGTCAATTAGATTTGATGAATTTATCAACCATAATTTGAATAATGAATTGATACAATATCAAGATCTTTCTTGACCCTCACGAACACTCATTTAAAATAAATAGACATTTTGATAGTGTGTTCCATTAATCCTAATATTATATATGAGTGAGGTTAGTGAACGATTGAAAGTTGACTTATTACTTCATGATTGTTATATGTTTTGTTTATGTGAAAGACTATTCATTGTTACGTATAATGAACACACTTAGATTTTGAAAATACTTTTTCTTCTATATAATTACTAATGTTTTAAAATGATCCAATTTTTCTTATTTAAACAACCTAAGGTAAAACAAGGTAATTTGTTGAAAATGTTTAAGTGTGTTGTTGAGAATAGGTTAAATTGTTTGAAATATTTAGGTGACTAAATTTAACTCATTTACAAGATGTTTGAGTAACATTAAGCCATCTATACCTATATGCAATGCAAGCATAATATAGCAATCCTAACGCAAGAAATCTAGCATAAGATCTAGCTAAGTATAAATCGTAAAACTAGCAATAAACTAATATGGCACATATGCTTAGATATACAATTAGCTAAAATAAGAGTGGCAACAATCATCTAATATATTCAATTAACAAAATTAAGACACAAAGAAGTTCACATAATCATATAGCATAACACATAAAAGCACTTGTCGTCGTTTTGTGTATTATATACAATAATGTTTACATAGCTCGATTTTGTTTAAAAAGAAAATAGTTTCCTCCCCATTTTAAAGATCAATATTTTAAAAATATGAATACTTAAATTTTCAAAGATATACCAACTAGGAATGCCCGAATTGAAGGAAAAGGTAAAATACAAGTTTTATGTTAAAACGAGACACAAATTTTTGACCACCGTGTAGTATTTTGCCTTTCTGACAAATTTAACTTTGAAATGATTATTTTTAAGTATTTTTAAATGAAAGTAGACTCAATTACCTTTAAAACGCCGGGTGGCACGACTTCTACGGAGTTACGGTTAATTTTATATGATTTTTCAAAGTTTCTAAAAATCTGTCGAATCAGACAGGCGGACCCCTTAATTTTAAGGGGGCCGCCCAGTATTTAAGGGGGCCGCCCAGACAATTAAGGGGGCCGCCCATCTGGTACTCAAAATTTTATTTTTTGTAAAAAATTGTTTTCTGACTTTGCGGAAAGATGTGTAACTTCCTGATTTTTGATACCGAACATATAACACTTATTTTAAGCATAATATTATTTCGAGCTAGTATAATTAGTGTATATAACATCAAAACTAATACAAGTTAATCAACAAAACACTTTTCATATTTAATCCTCCTTAATAGATAATTTGATACATGGATCGTACTCAATTTTTAAAACCATTTGTTTTGAAAATTAGAGCGACGTGGCTCTTGATACCAATTGTGGAAAACTAGAAGGGGGGGTTGAATAGTTTTCCCCTCTTTTTCGTTTTATAAAATGTTTGTTTGAAAAACCTTCAATTAGAGTTTATTATGAAAACAATATATAATCAATATGATTAATTATATATGTGTACTTTTGAGTTTGTTTTCAAAACTTAGTTTTATGAATAAAGCTTTGGTTGATCTTTATGTGAATATGTTTTCCTTTTGAAATCTTAAAACGTTTTGTATCAAATCATCTATTAAGTTAAACTCAATATGAGGAGTGTGAATAATAATGTAGTCGATCATATCATATAATTATGCACATCATCACAATATTAACTTGCAACTATAACACAATCAATCATCATGACAATATAAGCAACACCCAACACATATATGCAAGCATAGATATAAAGCGATAAATGCAAGAGTAAATGTAAAGAGATAAGAGAAAGAAGATGCAAACCGGACACGATGATTTATAGTGGTTCGGCTACAAGGTCTCCTTCCTTGCCCTACTCCACTCCCCGAGTCACCTACTCGAGAGTTTTCTTCACTACTCAACAAGCTCCCTTTTGGCGGAGAAAACCTTACACAACGTTGCTTACATTATTTAACGACACTAAGCTAAATGTCGGGTTCTAATAGTAGCTAGAACCAATCTCACGACACGACTTCAATCACTACACAACTTCTTCACAACTTCATGACTTCTTCACGACTTCACGACTACATGACTTCTTCATGACTTCACGACTTCACAACTTCTTCACGACTTAACAACTTCACTACTTCTACACGACTTATTCACACACCTACATCTTCACAACTAATTGACTTCTCCACACTACTACTTCTTCCTACTACTTCTTACTCACTCATTGACTCACTACTAAGTAGAATCATGTTGATCTACTTGTTACATATACTTACATAATTTATTTCTACAACTTCACATCAATATAAACTAGACTCTAATACTTCTTGATTTGAGGATGAAGAAGTATTCTTCTTTTGCACTTTGAGAGATGAATGAATGAAAGAATGGATCACTTGAAACAAAGATTAATAAGTTTATGATCAAAGGATTTTAGAAGGATGTTTAGAAAGATTTGGATCTAAAAATTTTCATGCAAGAGGTGAGAAAAATACCAGGTTTGAGGTGGTATTTATAGGAGAAAATTTCTTACAAAATCTGACAAGGGAGCGTGGCCGGCCCCCTTAATTCAAATCCCAAGCTACTGCTCAAGCAACACCACCCAACAACCATAGAGCGGAAGTCACTTGCTTCGGTTGTGGTGAGAAGGGTCACTACCGCAATGAGTGCAAGAAGCCCAGGAATCAAGGAAATGGTGGTGATAACCAGGTGACAGCTGGTAACACTGGGAATCAGGGCAGTGGAGGAGTTGCTGCTGCAAGAGTTTATGCTGTTGGCAGAAGGGAAGCTCAGTACGACCCGAATGTGGTGACGGGTACGTTTCTTTTAAATAATCGTTATGCATCAATTTTGTTTGATACGGGAGCAGATAGAATTTTTGTGTTAACTGCATTTAGCTCTTTGATTGGTATTGCCCCAACCACCTTAGATAACGTCTTTGACGTAGAATTAGCTAATGGGAATCTAGAGAGAGTAGATACCATTATAAGAGGCTGCACACTAAACTTGCTAAATAACCCTTTCAATATCGATCTCATGCCGGTAGAGTTAGGTAGTTTTGACGTCATCATAGGGATGGATTAGTTGTCGAAGTACCATGCTGCCATCATCTGTGATGAAAAGATTGTCAGAGTACCTTACGGAAATGAGATTCTCATCATTGAGGGAGATCGGAGTGATCGTGCGCGTTCGTCAAGGTTGAACATCATCTCGTGTACGAAGATGCAGAAGTACATTAAGAAAGGATGCTACCTCTTTCTAGCTCACGTTTCTGAGAAGAAGGAGAAGGGTCTGATGTGCGTTTTGCCAACCATGTTTTAAAATTTATAGAAACAAGAATTACCGGTTAACTAGGAAACATTCGGGCAAGTATACCCTAGTCAATTGTAGTATAGTAGTGGTAAGTCAAGGTCGTCCCAAGAGACTTGGTTGCACTCAAGTGTTGTTTGTTTGTTTAAGCAAGTAACAAGTTGGTGGTTATGATTGTCACGGATCAAACCACAATAATAATTAATCAAAACAATAAACGAGACAAGTTCTAATTTAACAAAACTAGCTTGAGAATTACAATGATAAGAAACACGTGGAACTATAGCAACCACACTCTAGATAAACTATTAACCAATGTAAGTGAACAATTCCCAACTAACCATATATTATTCAACCGAACATAAGTCTTTAACAAACATGGTAATCATAAGCATCATGAAATATAAAAGTAACAAAGTTTACCCAAAGTATGAATTACAATAGGCAAAGGTAGTGACAATTCTTCCTTTAGGGTGGAGGCTAGAAATGCACTTGGTGAAGATTCGTCCTTTAGGGTGGAGGCTTGATATTCACCATGGTAAGTTGGCAACAATTCTTCCTTTAAGGTGGAGGCTGGAATCGCGCCTTTGTTTTGGTGCCAAATCTTCCTTTAGGGTGGAGGCTAGAAGTGCACACGGTAACAATTCTTCCTTTAAGGTGGAGGCTGGAATTGTACCTTTATTTTGGTGGAAATTCGTCCTTGAGGGTGGAGGCTCGATTTGCACACGGTAACAATTCTTCCTTTAAGGTGGAGGCTGGAATTGTACCTTTATTTTGGTGGAAATTCGTCCTTGAGGGTGGAGGCTCGATTTGCACACGGTAACAATTCTTCCTTTAAGGTGGAGGCTGGAATTGTACCTTTATTTTGGTGGAAATTCGTCCTTGAGGGTGGAGGCTCGATTTGCACATTTATTTTGGTGGAAATTCGTCCTTGAGGGTGGAGGCTCGATTTGCACACGGTAACAATTCTTCCTTTAAGGTGGAGGCTGGAATTGTACCTTTATTTTGGTGGAAATTCGTCCTTGAGGGTGGAGGCTCGATTTGCACACGGTGACAATTCTTCCTTTAAGGTGGAGGCTGGAATGCACACTTAGAACCAAGGCTAGGCACTCCTATATGTAGTAGAAATCAACCTTAGCCTCCAAGCAAGTAACTTGGGCACAAAGTGTCATAAAATGGCAGTAAATGGAGTTATTATGGAGACATGATCGGACTTGGGGCTTAATGGCACTTAAATTAGCATTAAAAATAACTTGGGGAGGTCAGAATCATCCATCCGAATCGGTTGGATTCCATCCCGATCGGATGGATGAGACATCTAGCTCCATCCGAATCGGATGGGCTCCATCCGATCGGATGGATGTATTTTGGCAGAAAATGGTAAACTTCAAAGTTGTAGATCTTTCTCTTAGCTTTCCGTGGCCGAAAACGGGAGGTCAAACGGAGTCCGTATGCTCAACTTATGGCCAAAATGGTGAAGGTGTGTCGGGAACAACGAGTCTTCCATTAATTCTTCGTTTTAGCTTCTTTCCTTCATTTCTTTTCTCGTTTTCCTTCTTGTACTTTATTCTTGAGTCTTTGGAGTGACAACTTCATGACTTTAATCTTCTCGAATATACTCCAAGAGACTTTCATTTGTCTGGAATTCTTCGTACATGCATAAATCTTCGTTTATTGATCGTTTTTACGTCTTTTTCTGTATTTTCCTGTAATACACACTTTTCCACGATTAAGTAACAAATATATACAAATATGACCAATTTCCATGCGTAAAACAAACAATAACGCGACTAAAAACATGTTAATTTTGAGCGTTTTCAAATCCCCCACACTTGAACTTTGCTTGCCCTCAAGCAAATCTAAGAAAAGAAAAATTAAAATGCATAACTAAATGACAAANCAAATATATACAAATATGACCAATTTCCATGCGTAAAACAAACAATAACGCGACTAAAAACATGTTAATTTTGAGCGTTTTCAAATCCCCCACACTTGAACTTTGCTTGCCCTCAAGCAAATCTAAGAAAAGAAAAATTAAAATGCATAACTAAATGACAAAATGAAAAAAAATTGAAAATTCTATGAAAATCTAGAAAATACCGAAAAATCTTTTTGGTTTTTTCTCTCTTTTTTTTTTTTTTAAATAAGGGAAAAATTGAGCGCACACTCCCCCACACTTAAGGGTTTGCTTGCCCTCAAGCAAATATTAAGAAAAATAAAAATAAATCCACATGGTGCATGAAAAATGATTAGAAAAATGTGATGCAAATCTACCAAGTACAAGTACGAGATAAGATTCATCGTTTTAAGCTTTAGTGGTGAAAAATCGAGATATTTGACAACACCCATAGATTTTCTTGCATGATTAACATTTCTAAACACCTCACGAAAAAGAAACGAAGTATAATTCACTCAATCACTCATTTATTTAGGTAGTGGAGTATATATAAGAGAAATCACACTCATTGCTCAGTCATGATCCGTTTATTACCATAGGCTTGTACAAGAAACAAAACTCCACCGACTTGGTGTAAGCACCAAGTGTAAACATCTAAAGAGGACTTTTATTCGGGTTGTGACGTAGGCTTAGGGTTAATAAAACCTTCGTGCAAATATCTTGTGTAAATCGTAATAGATCACTGCCACGAATTCTAGTATCACCAAATAACGGATGGTCACTAAGGATAACCTTAGTTCGCTAGCACGTTTTCTAGATCCTCATGAACTCGGATGGTCACTACATGTCAATACACTTAATAATAGCACTATGTCAAAAAGGTAAGGATAAGGCATGGGAATATTTATGAAATTGGTTTTAAAAGAAAAATAAAATCAAGTCAAAGTCTCATTGTTGCTAGTTACCGAACAAACCACAAACCCAAAAATGATTATAGTTACAATCTTCTCCTCTTCGGACTTTCACATATCGATACATCGATTCACCATAATAAAATTCTTCATACTTAGCATATTGGCTAACAACATATCACATAACTTTCTTTATTCATCTCCACATATAATATAGCTCATTGGCTATAATTGTCATCACATATATTTTTTTTCTTTTTTTTTTCTCTTTCAACATTTTTTTTTCATCTTTTTTTCACTTTTTTTTTCACATACATCACATCTCCCCCACACTTCGCATAAGCATCACCACAAAAATACAAATAAGAAGCTGTAGTCTCCGTCTTTGTCGGAATGGCAAACATGAATCACAAAGTGTGGCTAACTAATAATCATCAAAAACAATCCAATATACCAAGCAACTAGCAACCCATCGTTTAGACTTTGACAAAGGGTTAGGCTAAGGTTTAAAGTGTAAAATCTTTTTGTATTTTTTAATGGATGTAACAAAAATGAAAAGGGATGGCTCAAAGGGTGTAGCTAGGGGTATCTAGCGTTAAAAATAAACGCTAACAAATGGGTTCCAAATACGAGGATAACTAACCGATGTGGTTAGCAAAAATTATTTTGTAAACGGATGGCCATTTGGTTTTATTCCTACGGTTGCCTCTTTATCACACGAATACACTTATATCACACGAATGCGATCTTACAGCGGTCTGGTAATGATTTACAAGTACAAGTTCTAGAATAAATAAAATCACCGGCACACTCATAGCAAAAGATCAAGCATAAAAGATGTATACTATATAAGAAACAGGCTCAAATCCTCACAATTTAGTGGAAAGGGCTATAAAACGTGCTAGCAAATGTCATCGATCCGAGAATGGATTGCAATATTAATCGGGACACATCTCGAATTTTTCAAAATTACCGATTTCACCAGTGGATTATCCAGTTATTCTAATATATTATCCTAAAAATGTGAAAACAACTAGATCACAAGGGCAAACAAGTATACATATTTTAAATATTTGGCCCAAAAAAAAAATAGAAAATTAAAAATGAGTTTCGTTTTCCATTATTTTACTTTCCCCCACACTTAAGTTAAGCATTGTCTTTAATGTGAAAAATAAACTTCAAAGCATGTAAAGTAGGGAAATAAATAAATAGATAGTCCAAGAGAAACGAAACTTCCCGGGCCGTAGAAATCGCGATCGAACTCCATATGATAAGGTGCTAAGCATGTGAGATCAATCGATTTTGATTCAATAAAACATCAACACACCAAGTATAAAGTCACCAATAATCCAATCTCTAAGAGCTTATTAAATCTGCAAAACAAACTAAACTACAAAAAACACGTAAAATCCTAAAACTCACTTTCATAGGCATCACGGTTGCATTTAGCGTATGCAACAAGCCTTTTAAACCCCTCGGTGGCCCGAGTGGACGAGTGAAGTCTCGTGAGGGTTTCCAGTGAACATACCCACAAAGTTCGAAACATTTTATTTTTAAAACAAGTACTTATTTATTCATATTGTACTAAAATATTTAAAAATGCAAAACATAAGTTTAAGTAGAATAAAAGAAATGACACTCTTGCAAAAACAAAAAGACATTTAAACATAAACAATCTAAACACAAACACACAAGAACAAAATACGAAAAATGAAAAATAACTAAACATAACACTAAACATAACATTTAAAATAAGCAAATAACCGATATTAGCACTTATTAAACATTAACTCACATAAACCAAACATCAAATACTAAAGAAAACACAAAATAACAAAACTTAAAATTTTTTACCGAGAGATCCATCCGATCGGATGGAAATCCAACCGATTCGGATGGTGGTCCTGGCATTTTTTTACGAGAGCTACAACCGATCGGATGGGAATCCATCCGATTCGGTAGGACAAAAATTTCAATTTTTTTTTTTTTTTTTTTTTTTTTTTTTTTTACACAAGTTTTACTTATAAACTTTTATTGACAAAATAAAATAAGAACCAAAACACTAACATAAACACACAAGTAAATAAACACATAAACACATATATACAAGTAGAACATAATACGACACTAAAAAAAAACAAACATAAACAAATAAGAGCACGATCACAGAAAATGAAAAGCGCATAGACTCAAGAAAACACAATTAGTCACTTAAAACAAAACAAGTCAATCTAAAACAAGAAAGGCTTATTCCAAATTAATACGAAACTAATCAAAACAAACATAACACAAACAAAAAGAAACACAAAAACATGCAAGAGATCACATAACTTATAAAACTCAAACTCATTAAACAAGAAAAATGCAAACTCAAAATAAAAAATTGGGTCAGAAGTCTCCAACCGAATCGGTTACGGGTAGTGACCGATCGGTTGGAATGATTTGGGTGGTTTTTTTTAGCAAACAATTTCGAGCACATTTTGGTAGCAAACATTGTAATGAGCATTTTAAAAACAAATGAAACCAAAACTCCGGCAACCTGCGCCAATAATTTGTTGCGGCGGTGCCGGAATAATGATCAAGCAAGCAAACAATATATAAATCAAGAAGACAATCAAACAAACAAATGAGCACAACAACCAAGTCCCCGGCAACGGCGCCAAAAACTTGATGTGCGTTTTGCCAACCATGTTTTAAAATTTATAGAAACAAGAATTACCGGTTAACTAGGAACACATTCGGGCAAGTATACCCTAGTCAATTGTAGTATAGTAGTGGTAAGTCAATGTCGTCCCAAGAGACTTGGTTGCACTCAAGTGTTGTTTGTTTGTTTAAGCAAGTAACAAGTTGGTGGTTATGATTGTCACAGATCAAACCACAATAATAATTAATCAAAACAATAAACGAGACAAGTTCTAATTTAACCAAACTAGCTTGAGAATTACAATGATAAGAAACACGTGGAACTATAGCAACCACACTCTAGATAAACTATTCACCAATGTAAGTGAAAAATTCCCAACTAACCATATATTATTCAACCGAACATAAGTCTTTAACAAACATGGTAATCATAAGCATCATGAAATATAAAAGTAACAAAGTTTACCCAAAGTATGAATTACAATAGGCAAAGGTAGTGACAATTCTTCCTTAAGGGTGGAGGCTAGAAATGCACTTGGTGAAAATTCGTCCTTTAGGGTGGAGGCTTGATATTCACCATGGTAAGTTGGTAACAATTCTTCCTTTAAGGTGGAGGCTGGAATTGTACCTTTATTTTGGTGGAAATTCGTCCTTGAGGGTGGAGGCTCGATTTGCACACGTTGACAATTCTTCCTTTAAGGTGGAGGCTGGAATTGTACCTTTATTTTGGTGGAAATTCGTCCTTGAGGGTGGAGGCTCGATTTGCACACGTTGACAATTCTTCCTTTAAGGTGGAGGCTGGAATTGTACCTTTATTTTGGTGGAAATTCGTCCTTGAGGGTGGAGGCTCGATTTGCACACGTTGACAATTCTTCCTTTAAGGTGGAGGCTGGAATTGTACCTTTATTTTGGTGGAAATTCGTCCTTGAGGGTGGAGGCTCGATTTGCACACGTTGACAATTCTTCCTTTAAGGTGGAGGCTGGAATTGTACCTTTATTTTGGTGGAAATTCGTCCTTGAGGGTGGAGGCTCGATTTGCACACGTTGAACTAAGCCAAAAGGGTCTTATTTATAATAGAAATCAAGCCTTAGCCTCCAAGCAAGTTTCTTGGGCACAAAGTGTCATAAAATGGCAGTAAATGGAGTTATTATGGAGACATGATCAGACTTGGGGCTTAATGGCACTTAAATTAGCATTAAAAATAACTTGGGGAGGTCAGAATCATCCATCCGAATCGGTTGGATTCCATCCCGATCGGATGGATGAGACATCTAGCTCCATCCGAATCAGATGGGCTCCATCTGATTGGATGGATGTATTTTGGCAGAAAATGGTAAACTACAAAGTTGTAGATCTTTCTCTTAGCTTTCCGTGGCCGAAAACGGGAGGTCAAACGGAGTTCGTATGCTCAACTTATGGCCAAAATGGTGAAGGTGTGTCGGGAACAACGAGTCTTCCATTAATTCTTCGTTTTAGCTTCTTTCCTTCATTTCTTTTTTCGTTTTCCTTCTTGTACTTTATTCTTGAGTCTTTGGAGTGACAACTTCATGACTTTAATCTTCTCGAATATACTACAAGAGACTTTCATTTGTCGGGAATTCTTCGTACATGCATAAATCTTCGTTTATTGATCGTTTTTACGTCTTTTCTGTATTTTCCTGTAATACACACTTTTCCACGATTAAGTAACAAATATATACAAATATGACCAATTTCCATGCGTAAAACAAACAATAACGCGACTAAAAACATGTTACTTTTGAGCGTTATCAGGGTCCCACAGAGAAGCGATTGAAAGATGTGCCAATTGTGAGGGATTTCTCAGAAGTTTTTCCAGAAGACTTACCTGGGCTACCGCCAGCTCGACAAATTGAGTTCCGAATTGATTTGGTGCCAGGAGCCGCGCCAGTAGCGCGAGCACCCTATCGATTAGCACCTACGGAAATGCAAGAGTTGTCAGAGCAGTTGGCTGAATTGTCAGGCAAAGATTTTATCAGGCCGAGTTCTTCGCCTTGGGGAGCTCTGGTTCTGTTCCTTAAGAAGAAGGATGGATCCTTCAGGATGTGTATCGATTATTGGGAGTTGAATAAGCTAACGATTAAGAACCGATACCCACTTCCAAGAATCGACGATTTGTTCGATCAACTTCAAGGTTCATCGGTTTACTCCAAGATTGATCTGAGATCAGGCTATCATCAACTTCGAGTCAGGGATGAGGATATCCCGAAGACGGCGTTCAGGACTCGATATGGCCATTACGAATTCCAGGTTATGCCATTCGGCTTAACTAACGCACCCGCAGTATTCATGGACCTCATGAATCGANTCCAAGAATCGACGATTTATTCGATCAACTTCAAGGTTCATCGGTTTACTCCAAGATTGATCTGAGATCAGGCTATCATCAACTTCGAGTCAGGGATGAGGATATCCCGAAGACGGCGTTCAGGACTCGATATGGCCATTACGAATTCCAGGTTATGCCATTCGGCTTAACTAACGCACCCGAAGTATTCATGGACCTCATGAATCGAGTGTGCAAGTCTTACTTGGATAAATTCGTCATTGTGTTCATTGATGATATCTTGATATACTCTAAGAATGAGAAAGAGCACGAGGAACACCTCAAGCTAATCTTAGAGTTATTAAAGAAGGAGGAGCTATATGCCAAATTCTCGAAGTGTGAGTTTTGGATATCTGTTGTACAGTTTCTAGGTCACGTGATTGACAGTCAGGGAATTCATGTTGATCCTGCCAAGATTAAGTCGATCAAGGATTGGGCGACACCTACGACACCCACAGAGGTACGCCAATTCTTAAGAATCGCCGGCTATTACCGAAGGTTTATCGAAGGTTTCTCCAAGATAGCTAAGTCTTTAACTGCATTAACTCAGAAGAATGTGAAGTACGACTGGGGAAATGAAGAGGAAGAAGCTTTTCAAATCCTTAAAGAAAAGTTGTGAAGTGCACCTATTTTGGCCCTACCTGAGGGTAGTGAAGATTTTGTCGTTTATTGCGACGCTTCACACAAAGGTTTGGGAGCCGTGTTAATGTAGAGAGAAAAGGTGATTGCGTATGCTTCTCGACAATTGAAAACTCACGAGAAGAATTACACGACTCATGATTTGGAGTTAGGCGCACTTGTGTTTGCCTAACGCATTTGGAGGCACTACCTCTATGGTACTAAGTGTGTGGTGTATACGGATCACAAAAGTCTACAGCATATCTTGAACCTAATGATTGGGCGACACCTACGACACCCACAGAGGTACGCCAATTCTTAAGAATCGCCGGCTATTACCGAAGGTTTATCGAAGGTTTCTCCAAGATAGCTAAGTCTTTAACTGCATTAACTCAGAAGAATGTGAAGTACGACTGGGGAAATGAAGAGGAAGAAGCTTTTCAAATCCTTAAAGAAAAGTTGTGAAGTGCACCTATTTTGGCCCTACCTGAGGGTAGTGAAGATTTTGTCGTTTATTGCGACGCTTCACACAAAGGTTTGGGAGCCGTGTTAATGTAGAGAGAAAAGGTGATTGCGTATGCTTCTCGACAATTGAAAACTCACGAGAAGAATTACACGACTCATGATTTGGAGTTAGGCGCACTTGTGTTTGCCTAACGCATTTGGAGGCACTACCTCTATGGTACTAAGTGTGTGGTGTATACGGATCACAAAAGTCTACAGCATATCTTGAACCAGAAAGAGCTGAACATGAGATAGCGACGATGGTTGGAATTACTGAGCGACTATGATTGTGAGATCCGTTACCATCCGGGTAAGGCGAATGTAGTCGCCGACGCTCTTAGCCGAAAAGAGAGGGTCAAACCACTCAGATTCAGATCGTTAGGGATGACGATTGTTTCCCCTCTTCCAGCGAAAATTCTTGAGGCTCAGATTGAGGCACTCAAAGAAGAGAACCGACCAAACGAAAAAAATTACGGTATGCCAGAGAGCGAGAATGGCTTCGTAAAGAGATCTGATGGAGTTTTGTGTTATGGGGACAGAAGTTGGATCCCGCTGTGTGGAGTAATTCGTGAGTTGATTGTACACGAATCACACAAGTCCAAGTACTACATTCATCGAGGAGCTGACAAGATGTACTTAGACTTGAAGAAGCTATATTGGTGGCGGGTACGTTTCTTTTAAATAATCGTTATGCATCAATTTTGTTTGATACGGGAGCAGATAGAATTTTTGTGTCAACTGCATTTAGCTCTTTGATTGGTATTGCCCCAACCACCTTAGATAACGTCTTTGACGTAGAATTAGCTAATGGGAATCTAGAGAGAGTAGATACCATTATAAGAGGCTGCACTCTAAACTTGCTAAATAACCCTTTCAATATTGATCTCATGCCGGTAGAGTTAGGTAGTTTTGACGTCATCATAGGGATGGATTGGTTGTCGAAGTACCATGCTGTCATCATCTGTGATAAAAAGATTGTCAGAGTACCTTACGGAAATGAGATTCTCATCATTGAGGGAGATCGGAGTGATCGTGCGCGTTCGTCAAGGTTGAACATCATCTCGTGTACGAAGATGCAGAAGTACATTGAGAAAGGATGCTACCTCTTTCTAGCTCACGTTTCTGAGAAGAAGGAGAAGGGTCCCATAGAGAAGCGATTGAAAGATGTGCCAATTGTGAGGGATTTCTCAGAAGTCTTTCCAGAAGACTTACCTGGGCTACCGCCGGCTCGACAAATTGAGTTCCGAATTGATTTGGTGCCAGGAGCCGCGCCAGTAGCGCGAGCACCCTATCGATTAGCACCTACGGAAATGCAAGAGTTGTCAGAGCAGTTGGCTGAATTGTCAGGCAAAGGTTTTATCAGGCCGAGTTCTTCGCCTTGGGGAGCTCTGGTTCTATTCGTTAAGAAGAAGGATGGATCCTTCAGGATGTGTATCGATTATTGGGAGTTGAATAAGCTAACGATTAAGAACCGATACCCACTTCCAAGAATCGATGATTTGTTCGATCAACTTCAAGGTTCATCGGTTTACTCCAAGATTGATCTGAGATCAGGCTATCATCAACTTCGAGTCAGGGATGAGGATATCCCGAAGACGGCGTTCAGGACTCGATATGGCCATTACGAATTCCAGGTTATGCCATTCGGCTTAACTAACGCACCCGCAGTATTCATGGACCTTATGAATCGAGTGTGCAAGTCTTACTTGGATAAATTCATCATTGTGTTCATTGATGATATCTTGATATACTCTAAGAATGAGAAAGAGCACGAGGAACACCTCAAGCTAATCTTAGAGTTATTAAAGATGGAGGAGCTATATGCCAAATTCTCGAAGTGTGAGTTTTGGATATCTATTGTACAGTTTTTAGGTCACGTGATTGACAGTCAGGGAATTCACGTTGATCCTGCCAAGATTAAGTCGATCAAGGATTGGGCAACACCTACGACACCCACAGAGGTACGCCAATTCTTAGGACTCGCCGGCTATTACCGAAGGTTTATCAAAGTTTTCTCCAAGATAGCTAAGCCTTTAACTGCATTAACTCAGAAGAATGTGAAGTACGACTGGGGAAATGAAGAGGACGAAGCTTTTCAAATCCTTAAAGAAAAGTTGTGCAGTGCACCTATTTTGGCCCTACCTGAGGGTAGTGAAGATTTTGTCATTTATTGCGATGCTTCACACAAAGGTTTGGGAGCCGTGTTAATGCAAAGAGAAAAGGTGATTGCGTATGCTTCTCGACAATTGAAAACTCACGAGAAGAATTACACGACTCATGATTTGGAGCTAGGCGCACTTGTGTTTGCCTTACGCATTTGGAGGCACTACCTCTATGGTACTAAGTGTGTGGTGTATACGGATCACAAAAGTCTACAGCATATCTTGAACCAGAAAGAGCTGAACATGAGATATCGACGATGGTTGGAATTGCTGAGCGACTATGATTGTGAGATCCGTTACCATCCGGGTAAGGCGAATGTAGTTGCCGACGCTCTTAGCCGAAAAGAGAGGGTCAAACCACTCAGAGTCAGATCGTTAGGGATGACGATTGTTTCCCCTCTTCCAGCGAAAATTCTTGAGGCTCAGATTGAGGCACTCAAAGAAGAGAACCGACCAAACGAAAAAAATTACGGTATGCCAGAGAGCGAGAATGGCTTCGTAAAGAGATCTGATGGAGTTTTGTGTTATGGGGACAGAAGTTGGATCCCGCTGTGTGGAGGAATTCGTTATTTGATTGTGCACGAATCACACAAGTCCAAGTACTCCATTCATCCAGGAGCTGACAAGATGTACTTAGACTTGAAAAAGCTATATTGGTGGCCAAACATGTAGGCGGATATAGCTAAGTACGTCAGCATGTGCTTAACGTGTTCGAAGGTTAAGGTTGAACACCAAAGACCGTCAGGGTAGCTTGTACAACCAGAGATCCCAGAGTGGAAATGGGAGCGGATAACCATGGATTTCATCACAAAACTGTGAAGGACGTCGAGCGGTTAGGACACGATATCGGTAATCGTAGACCGTCTCACAAAGTCTGCACATTTCCTTCCTATAAGAGAGAACGATATTATGGACAAGCTTGCCAGGCTATACGTGAAGGAAATTGTGGCAAGGCATGGAGTGCCAGTTTCTATTATCTCTGATCGAGATAGCCGTTTTACATCCAGTTTTTGGAGGTCGCTTCAGGATGCGTTGGGTACAGATCTTGATATGAGCACAGCTTTTCATCCTCAGACTGATGGTCAGAGTGAGAGGACTATTCAGACATTGGAGGACATGCTCAGGGTGTGTGTTATCGATTTTGGGAACGGCTGGGATAAGCATTTGCCTTTGGTCGAGTTTTCCTGCAATAACAGTTATCACACCAGTATCAAGGCCGCTGATGCGTGGTTTGCGACCTACGCAGTAGGTTTTACCTCTCAAGGGATCTTGAGAAGCTTGCAATCCCCACCAGGCAGTGTACCTGACCGATGTAGTATAGTGAAGTGGCAAGTACCGGGGGATTGATCGTTCTCTCGGGGAATAGTGTCGTTAGGATTGAAAACTACTCTAATTAGGTCTAAGGGTGAGGGATGATTCTTTTTGTATTTTTATATTTTATGGAAAGCAAGTAAAAATCTCAGGTATTGGAAGAGTGGGCGGAATTAGTTGCAAGTCAACTAACTCAAATAACTACAAATGCAATTAAAATAAAATAACAAGAAAATAAATGTTTGTGAAACTAATATGGAGAAAAGTGTGTTTACATAGATTTCCTTACTTCCTAGCTATCTTTTACCGGTTAATTGGTTTGTTACAATTGTGTGGATGACGGGTTGTATCCTTAATACCATTCGTAGGGCCGTGTATGATCTTCCCTAACTCTATAAGCACAAACTTCATTCTATAGCGACACGTTTAGTATCCAAACTATGAAATCACTAGTAATTACCTATGCATTAAATACAACCATATAATCGTAGTACACATCCGATTCATGTTTCTTAAGACGTTCAAGCAAGTCACCAATTGGAAGTTAGCCAGTTTTCTTAAGCCTAACATCGACATCACCCACCCACAACAATTAATAACAAACCAACAACAAGTAATCAATAGCTATGTTTCATTAGATCTAAGCAAACACAAGAGAAACCTAGCCTAGCATGTAAATTAAAAGACAAGCATAAGAAATAATCACACAACACATAGACATATTGAATGATTTGATGGAAGACTTATCTTTAATTAATCATGGATGAAATAAGGGTGAAAAGCCCTTGAAAAAGGCAGAAAGTTCGACCTAGGGTTTATCCCTAAAGTTCTCCCAAAAGTTACACACTTTAATGAAGAAAAATCCTAAAGTATATATAGAAAATACATTCTGACGGCGTCAGGTTATAAATCCTGACGCCGTCAACTCGTCGTGTCTAGGGTTGTCGGATCACCTAGATCTACTTCGGACGCCGTCAGCCTTTAAAACCTTCTGGGCCGTCTCTCTTTAGCTTAACACCTGATGGCCTAGGACTTGTAACACCTGACGCCGTCAGGTGTAAACATGTTGAATCCTTCCTTGGTCGTCTAGTAGAGTCTGAATCCACCTCTTTTGTCTTCAGGTGACGGCGTCAGCATCCAAAGCCTGACGCCGTCAGGTAGGAATTCCAGCTTGATTTGAGACTTTGTCGTTTTCTTCACTTTTATGCTCCAAAAACGTCCAAAATGCAATGTTTTCGAAAATTCCTCCTGAAAATACCTAAAATGACAAAAGGAACGATTTAAGGCAATAATTGATCATAAAATAATGATTTAGGGATTAAATGACCCCATAAAAGCGTAACACTTTTCGCCTCATCAAATACCCTTACACTTGAGATTTGCTTGTCCTCAAGCAAATGCGCTTTTATTCCAATCAAAATATGAGCTAGGGGTCATTTAACACTAATATAAAAGTAATTACAACAAATAGTTATTCCACCCAAGTCATAAAAAGCACGGAAATCATATACTAGCCCCTTAGAAAATAGATTACCATAGGCTTGGGAAAGGATCAAAAACCTCCTCCACTAGGCATAAGCACCTAAGATAAACTATCAAAGAGGGCTTTTCAAGGGTTGTAACGTTAGGTGTAGGGATATGATAAACACGGTTTGTTGGAATAAAAGATATTTTTAGTGGTGGCGTGTTAACTATCTTGATCAAATACATGCATAATGTGGCGTTGCTAAGCCAAGACTCGACTCAACTTAAGCTAAAAAGAAAATAACAAAAACATAAATAAACATAAAATGAAACGGGATGGTAGTCCGTATGTTTTTTCTCTTTTTCTTTTTCCATTTTTTTTTGTTTTTATTGTTTTTTCGATTTTTTTTTCATACACTCTTGCCCTACCATCCAAAATAATACATCATAGGGGCCTCGGTTCTCCCCTTACACTTGAACTTTTACATACTTTACAAGTAACTATTCTAATGACTCGAATTAAGATAATTGAAAAACTTGGAGTACTTTAAAACATTAACGCACATATGGGGGTAATAATTGACTTCTTCCCCATTAGTCCATCACACTAGTACTTTATCCATGAGTCCCAATCGTCCCAAAATAATATGTAAAAGATATGACTCGACTTAGCAACCATGTAATCAATAATACAATTAACTAAGGGTTTAAACAAATGTTATCACAATAATGCACTAAAGATGAGTGCATACAAGGTAGGCTAAGGCGATTTGGGTGTACATTTGGGGTGGATTGTAAACAAATTCTTCCTTTAAGTAAAATGCTTAAATTTAGAAATGAAAAGATAGGCTCTGAGGGGTGTACTAGGGATATCGTGTACTAAAAATGAGTACAACGCTAAGGGTGTGGGAAAATTACTTGACCAATGAAGTCAATATAATTATATAAACAGGTGTAAAACAAGGGTTTATCCTAATGCCTCTTATCATGTAGTAGATCTAACTACACGAATGTAGTCTCATTTGTGGATTTGGGATGGTCACTAACGCAAGTTCTAGAATCTAAATACTACCGGTACACAAACAAGCATACGAAATAAACTTAGTAGATCGCTAGCGCGAGTCTTTGACGCTTCAACTAACGGATGGTCACTAGTGCACTTCTTGGATCGCTGGCGCGTTATTTGCATAACGGATGGTCACGAAGTCATACACTAGATCGCTAGCGCGTTAGTCAATTAATCTCACACTCGGATGGTCACTACCTTATTCATAAATTTTGAATGGTACGTGTTAGGATCACGTTTTATGTAATCTCTCAAGTCTCGGTCATTTCTACTTTATGTAATAGGTTGTTAGTTTACTTATCTATCTTATGATTATGTAATAAGTTATGTAAGCGTCCAATGGGCCTAAAAGCCCACGTTTAGAAAGATAGGAAGGGAAGGGAGTGTTGCCCTAGACCTTGCCTATAAATACTAAGCTCATGTAAACATAACAATTGTTTGTTATTTCATTATCTTAAAGAAACTCTTGCACTTTCATCTTTCATATTGATTTAATCAACCAATCTTTATTCTCATCTCATTTCTACCAAAACCTATACTTGTGTTTACAATATGGTGACCTAACAAGTGGTATCAATCGCTAGAAGAAGGTGTAAATCTTTGTTTTTGTTTCATTCCATCCAAAAAACTTGTTTTTACTCGTTATTTTTCAAAAATCTTGCTACTTTCTTGTTTGTTTTGTGTTTATATCACATCTTTGTCTTCAAACTTGTGCTACAAACTCAAACAATCAACAAAGTCTCAAAATTTTTCAAAAATAATCATTGATTCGTACCTTGTACTAATTTTCGAAAACTTTGAAATTTTTGAAAAGTTGTTCAAGTTTGCAACTTTCTTTAAGATTTCATCATTTTAAGGTTAGTTGTACAAGAATCTTGGATTAAAAACGTGTTTTTGGATTGCTTTTTACAAAAACAAAAATCTACCATTTTTTGGCTTATTTTCGAGAACCCAAAGCCCCAAACTTTCGAGAACACACATAATCACTCCATAAGTGTTACCGTTGCTTACTCAGTGCTTTTCTCTCTTGTATAAGAAAGAAAACACTTCGACTCGTTGGATATTTTCGTTATTGTATAATCTCGAAAATTTTGGACATTTTTTTCGAAATCTTGAAAGTTTTTGAGAACACATATTCTTTATCAAAAACTCTTTTTGTTTTCGACAATTGTATTGTTTTCGAAATCCTTTCACAAATTTTTTGAGAACTTTGTTGGTTTCACAAGTTTGTGTGATCTCGATAACTTGCTTTTTATCGAGAACAGTTTTTTCGAAATCCTTTTATTGAGAACCTTGATTGTTTTCGAGAACTCACGAATTTTTTTCGAGATCCTCCAAACTTTTCGAGAACTTTGGACTTTGACTGACTTTCGAGATATTCAACATTCAAAGTTTCGAGAACATACTTGGGATAGTTTTCGAGAATTGGCTTATCACTTATACCTTCTACAAGATCCATTTACACACAAGTCATTCATTATGTCTCAACCTCCGTACTACAATTACGTTCATCAGCATCAGCAGCTACAACAGAATCGTCAACAACAACCGTATCAACAACCGATTCAACGACCGTATCAACAACAGTATCATCAACCATACTACATGCACGAACAACATCAACTCTTAATGCACCAATAACAATTTCCACAACAACAACCATACTTGCATCAGCAAATGCAAACCAATCTTCCACCAACTAAGCAAACACATTGGTTTGATCAAATGTGCGAAGCAATCACTAGTCAGCAATCTCGACATGAAGCTGGGTCTCTTGACATTCCTCCAATGCTCACACCAGGCAACTACGTTCAATGGGCTAGTCGTTTCTTGCGATTCATTGAACTTAAGAAACCTCATGGGAAGTTTATGAAAAAGGTCTTTCTTGAAGGTCCATTTCAATGGCCAACTACAATGACTCCAGGTGATCCTGATGCAAATCCTCCAAGACCTGACACTGTTACCCCACTTGCTGAAACCTCACTCACCGCAGAGCAACAACTTCATCGGGAAGCAAATGAACTTGCAATGATCTACATTCTTCAGGGAATACCTAATCCGATTTTTCAAAGTATTGATGCTCAAAAAACTGCTAAGGATATTTGGGAACATGTTCACTCTTGATGGAAGGCACTGAATTGAATCAAGAAGACATGCAATCAAAGCTTTATATGGAATATGAAGACTTCATGATTGAATCAGGGGAATCACTTGAGTCTTACTATCATCGCTTCACTAACATCATCGATGATTTGGATCGACACAACATCATACTCCTCAGGATTGCAATCAACACTATGTTTCTAAGTTGTCTTGGTTATGAATGGAAGAAATATGTCACGTTTGTCAGGCAGGCCAAGAATCTTCATGATGCACCATATGGATTGTTGTTTGATTATCTGAAGCACCATGAGAATGAAGTGAACAAGGATAGAGCTCTTCGTGCAAATTTGTCACCTCCTTCAAATCCTAACTCATTAGCACTTGTTGCTCAATCTCACTTTACTCCACAACCTTCAAACCATGCTTATGTTCAGGAACAAAATTACTTCAACTACCATCAACCAAATCCATCACAACCACTACTCACATATGATTCTACTCAGCAAAGCAATGTTGGTTCAACTGATTCGTATGAACAATGACTCCATGTTCTACTCCAATGCTAATAATGATGAAGATGAAGAGGAATTCAACAACTTGAACCAAGGAATTGCACTCATTGCTAAAGCATTCAGCAAATTCTCCAACAAGTCTAACAACCATCTTCGTTCTTCATCTAACACAAGGAATCAAGTTGTTGTTAATGATGGCCAACTTGAGGTTCAGAATCGTAACTTTGGTAGAGCTGGTTTTCGTGGTAATATGGGTAATTTTGGAAATGGTCAGCGGTTTAATGCAAATGGTAGCTTTCGGAACAATGTTGCCGCTCCTCAGAAAAGGGTTGAAATTGTTGAAACGGGTAATACAGATTCTGGTAACACTGTCATTCGATGCTACAACTGCAACGGAGTGGGTCATTTGGCTACTGCATGTCCTTCACCAAGAACTCAAGGCAGCAAGTATCACAAGGAGGTATTACTTCTAGCCCTTAAGGATGAAGCACATGGAAATGGGAAAGCTAAGGATAACAGCTTCATGGCCAATGCTCAATCTGATGATGACATGGAAGACCTGGAGGCAAATGCTGCAGTTATGCTTATGGCTGATATGCAGGAACTACATCTGAGTGATTCAGGCCCAGTGTATGACACTGATGGTCTGTCTGAGGTACATGATTTAAACACATGCTTAGTACATGATATTGCCTCACCTAATGCATCTACATCAGACGAGGAGCAAGTTGTTCAAAATGACTCATTATTATCTAGTCAAGAGGATGAGCAAATAAGCACATTTGTTACATTTGATGACGATGATCAAATTGACCCTGTGGTTACATTTGATGACGACGTTCAAATTAACCAAGCTGTTGTATTTGATAATCCAATTGATGATGATCATAATGATTACCTTGAACAAAATGAACCTTCAAATGATCCAGATTCAGAACTCAGAACCATGATTATGGCCAACCAAACTCAGGCACAAAAGTGTAATGATATAAATGCCAAACTGAAAGCCAAAATTGCATCACTGACGAAAGACCTTGAGTGCTGTAAAATACAAATAACAAATTTTGAAACACGCGATAATAGAGAAAAAAGTTTTGAAATTGCTTTCCAAAAATCTTATGTTAAAGAACAAGAGTTACAACATCAACTTCATGAATTAACTGCTTCCAAAAATGATTTAATCTCACAAATGGAAAAAGAAAGGTTTGAAAATAAACAACAAATCATTCAACTCAACGATGAACTTTCAAAAACCAAATCCGAGTTGTCCATTTGTCAAGCTGAGTTTAGAGAACATAAACTAAAGTCAAGGAAAAAGATTGATTCTTACGTTGAAGAAGTTGTTGAATTGGAAAAGAAACTAAAAGAGTTCAAACATGTTGTTTATAAAACGGGTGAGTCCATTACCACAATTCAAAAGTTTACTTTGCAACTAAGACCTCCCGGGTGTGGTTATGCTCTTGGTTACGAAACACCATGTTTTCTAAAAACAGCACTCAAGGAAATTCCAAAGTTGTATAGTGCCGAACACTTATTTGATGAATCTGTTGTGCGTGTTGTTGTATATGATCGTGATGAAGAAGAGGAAATAGAGGATGAGAGTCGATCTAAAATGAGCAATGTTTTTTACAATACACCTTTTGATTACTCAACATTTCCTCATTTAAATGCATCTTTTGTGCCTCAGAAAGAGAAAACCGAACAACCTTGGTCGTTAATACAAGTAAATGATTCATCTTCTGATGTTGGTCCTGTTAAACCAGTAGCACAAATAAATGGTCCTTTACCTGACTCCGGTCAAATTAAACCATTACCAAAATGTTGTAGTGTCATGAGGTATTTTGATACGTTTATGGAAGACATAAAGTTTTTAGAACAAGCAATTGAAAGAAACTCAGAAATAACTGTAGCAACTTTTCAAAATGCTTACGGAAAAGAAAAAAGAGAAGTCTTTCAAAAACAACCTTTGCCACATGTTCAACATTTGTGTCTTTGTGCTACATGCTGGGAAAAGGAACTTCAGACAGAGGTAAAATCAATGATGGAAGTTTTCAATGCAACCGAACAAACAATCTCAAAACAAAAAAGAAAAAAAAAAGGTTTACAGAAAGAGGCTGATCGACTCTTAGAATATGTTCTTAATGCTGATATATTATCTGTGATTATGAATTCTTTGTATGAGTCTGGTACTGCTATGCTTGTTGATGATCACACTGATGATATTAAATTGTTGAATGAACATGTTGAGACTTTAAAAAGTGAAAATGAGAAACTTGTGAAACACAACGATGATGTGCAAAATAAACTTTCAAAAGAGATTTCTCATCTACAAAAGAAGCTTGAATGGTGTCAAAATCAAAGTCTTTCTTTCGAATTGCAATTGCAAAGTCAAAAAACTTCAAATTCCTTTAAGGATGGAGCTGTAGAGTTACAAAGGCAAATTTCAAAATATCAAAAGGAATTAGAGGAATTAAAAGTTATAAACAATGAAATTTATTTTTGCAATCGTGAGCTGGAATCTAACATCCAAGAAAAGAAGCACATCATCATTGAGTTAAAAGAGAAAATTAAAATACTAGAAAAAGGAAAGTATCTTGACACAAATGTGATAGCACCAGGAATGTACAACATCGACACAACCCCCAGGGAAACACACTCACAAACTTCTAACGTGCATACTTCTACTTCAACAGGAATAGTTACCACTACTAGCGTTAGCAGATCAAAGCGTAAGATCACCAAAAGGAAGAATAGGATCTGGAAGCGTAGAAGCGGAAAACTAGAAGCCTCTGAAGTAGAAGAACACCTTAGGAATTTGAATAAAACTCATGTTGCACTAGATTTAAATTCTGATTTGGCAAATTATAATCCTAATCTTTGTGTAACGAATGCTGAACCTTTGAATGCTTTGCATGTTAATGCTTCATGTTTGTTTTGTCGTAAAAGTATGTTATCTGGTGATCATGCAAAATGTGTGGCAAACTCTCTTTTATCTCGTCATAAGAAACGAACATCTGGCAGAAAATCTAGGCCCACTATTGCTTCTAAATCTATGCTAAGTAGAAAGCCAAATGTAGTTTCTAAGGATGATATAGTTGCCCCCGTAATTGCGAACAATACTTCTAAGAACATGCCATCCCCTAGCGAATTCATTAAGAAGAAAGCACGAACTAGTAGGAGTTGGCAACGTTGGTTAGAAAGGACACAGAATTTTAAATGGATACCTAAAATTATAAATGTGTGTATATCTAACCCAACGGAACCCACAACTTCTTTGGGTTCCACCCTTACACCTGTTCCATCTTTGTCTCCTTCGTGTGATGCAGGTGGTTCAACTTGTTCTTTGGATTGTTGATAGCGGATGCTCCCGACACATGACAGGCAATCTCAAACTGTTAAGAAACTTTGTCTCAAAGTTCATCGGAACTGTCAGATTCGGGAATGATCATTTCGCTGCAATTATGGGATATGGGGATTATGTCAGTGGTAACATTGAAATTAGTCATGTGTATTATGTCGAAGGCCTTGGTCACAATCTGTTCTCAGTCGGTCAATTCTGTGATGGGGATTTAGAAGTAGCATTCAGGGAGAAAACTTGCTTCGTTCGCGAATTACAAGGAAATGATCTTATGTCCGGCACTCGTGGAAACAGTCTTTACACCATATCTTTGTCAGACATGATCGCTTCTTCTCCTATATCTCTTCTTTCAAAAGCAACTTCGACAAAATCCTGGTTATGGCATATGTATGTCTCATCTTAACTTTAAAACCATGACAGACCTTGCTCGTCACAAACTAGTTGACGGTCTTCCTAGATTCAGATATTCAAAAGATCACTTATGTCCCGCTTGTGAATAAGGAAAGAGCAAACGTGTACATTTCAGCTCTAAAACTGAACCAAGTTCAAAGCATGTTCTTCACCTGCTTCATATGGATTTGTGTGGCCCCATACGTGTTCAAACAATTAACGGCAAACGGTACATATTAGTAATTGTTGATGACTACTCCAAATGGACTTGGGTTTACTTCCTTTGAAGCAAAGATCAAGCTCCTTCCATGATCATCACCTTTCTCACCAAAATTCAGGTTCAACTTCGAAACACAGTCAGAACGGACAATGGATCTGAATTTAAGAATCAAACTCTTCGTGAGTATTTTGAGAAAGTGGGTATTGAACATCAAACATCTATTGCTAGAAGTCCATAACAAAATGGGGTTGTCGAAAGACGCAACAGAACGTTAGTGGAAGCTGCAAGAACGATGCTCATTAATGCTCAATTACCAGATTACTTATGGGCTGAAGCTGTTTCAACCGCATGTTACACTCAAAATCGCTGTATGATCACAAGACGCCACAACAAAACTCCTTATGAGCTTGTTTATAAACGCAAACCAAATGTTCAACACTTTCATGTATTCGGTGCTCTCTGCTACCCTCATAATGACCGTGATGACTTTGGTAAGCTCAAAGCTAAAGCAGATATTGGAATCTTCATTGGATATTGTGAGAACTCTAAAGGTTTTCGAATCTACAACCGTCACACTAGGGAAATTCAGGAGACTATTCATGCTAATTTCGATGAACTTTCTGAAATGGCTTCTGAGCACAACAGCTTAGGACCCGCATCAATCCGTCTTAAGTTCCTAGATTCTTCAACTGAACCATTGTCACTAACCCGCAAAGAATTGGAAGCCTTGTTCGCACCGTTGTTTGATGATACTTTTGATCAAAGTGCACCAGATGTATCCACTAGTTCCGCTGCTCAACCTGAAAATATTCCAATACCTGATACACCTGCTCCTACAACAACCAATGTAGACAACAGTGCACCTTCAAATGAGTTTTTCAATCCGTTTGCTGAACAAACCGATTTCAATACAGACAATACAGCTGAAGATCTGAACCAACAAATAGTACCTGAACCTGCTGCCTATGATCTAAATGCACTGTTTAATCCATTTGCTCCAACTCCAAACCTTGAAAATATTGCAGAGTCGTCAACACGCAATTTGGAACCACTTAATATGCAGCAGTTCTATAACCCTCACCCTTCAACTCATCAGTGGACTAAAGATCATCCCATAATCAACATCATTGGACATCCTTCAGCTCCAGTTATGACAAGACAACGACTTCACTCCGATGGTGAACATTGCATTTATGCACTCACAGTTTGTCAAGCTGAACCCAAAAACATTAAACAAGCACTCACATATGACAACTGGATTGAATCAATGCAAGAGGAATTCAACCAATTCAAACGCCTCGAAGTGTGGGAATTAGTTGAACGACCAGATGGAGTTTATGTCATTGGGCTGAAATGGATTTGGAAAAACAAGTTGGACGCAGATGGCACAGTTATTCGTAACAAATCCCGATTGGTTGCTAAAGGATATTCTCAGGAAGAAGGAATTGATTTTGAGGAATCTTTTGCACCAGTGGCTAGACTCGAAGCAGTTCGAATTTTTCTAGCATACGCTGCTCACAAAAACATGGTTGTTTATCAAATGGATGTGAAAACAGCATTTCTGAACGGTGAATTACGTGAAGTGGTCTATGTTAGTCAGCCAGAGGGATTCGTCGACCCAGAGCATCCTAATCATGTCTACAGACTTAAGAAAGCTCTTTACGGTCTCAAACAAGCCCCAAGGGCATGGTACGATAAACTTACTGCTTTCTTGATTGCTAATGATTTTACTAAAGGTTTAATAGATCCAACTTTGTTTATTCAAAAACACGGGGATGATGTTTTAATTGTGCAAATATATGTTGATGACATTATTTTTGCTTCTACACATAAAAAGTACTCAAACGCTTTTGCAAAACTAATGAAACAAAATTTTGAAATGTCTATGATGGGTGAACTTACATTCTTCTTAGGATTACAACTTCATCAGTCACCCCGTGGGATTTTCCTTAGTCAGTCCAAATATGCTCTTGAGATTATTAAGAAACATGGAATGACCAGTTGTGATACTTACAATACCCCAATGGCCAACACAACTAAGCTAGATAAGGATTTACATGGGAAACCTGTTGACCCCACAAAATACCAAAGTGTTATTGGGTCACTCATGTATCTAACCGCTAGCAGACCATATATTGTATTTGCTGTATTTATGTGCTCTCGTTATTAGTCCCGTCCTACTGAACGTCACCTCAATGAGGATAAACGAATCCTTCGATACATAAAAGGAACCATTAACATGGGGATCTGGTATCCGAAGGATTCTGGTTTTGAACTAATAGCCTTTTCAGATGCTGATCATGCAGGGTGCGTAGACACACGCAAAAGTACTTCTGGTGGTTTGCAGTTTCTTGGAGATAAACTTGTGTCTTGGCAATCGAAGAAGCAAGATTGCACCTCATTATCATCTACGGAGGCTGAATATGTAGCCATGTCTGCTTGCTGTGCTCAAGTCATTTGGATGCGAACACAGCTAATGGACTACGGTTACTTATTCAACAAAATCCCAGTGTACTGTGATTCCAAAAGCGCGATAGCAATCTCCTGCAACATGGTTCTGCATTCAAAGTCTAACCACATTGATCTCCATTATCACTTCATCAAGGAGCATGTTGAAAAGGGTACAATTGAGTTATACTTTGTGGGTACTGAATACCAACTGGCCGACCTATTCGCGAAGCCTTTACCTCCATCAAGGTTTGCTGAACTAGTCCACCGGATTGGTATGCGGTGTTTGACTCCAGATGATTTAAAATCTTTTCTTGAAACAATTAACCGAGTCAAATACCAAAACCATTTCTATAAATATTTATCAAAAACAAAAAGACAAAATCAAAATATCTTCAAAAATACCAAAAAGATTTTACATTTTTATTTTACGTTTTATTTTTTCTCTCGTTCTTCAAATGCAAGTACACTACCTCGATCAACACTTCAGTTTATCAAAAATTTCTCAATTTTCTCACCAAGTGTTGAGGGGGAGAAAATGTTCTTCAAAATTTAAAAATCTTGTTCAAACATGTGTACTTGCATATCTCAATAAGATGATGTTATCAATAATAATGGTGGAACTTCACGGGTTATCCCTCGTATCATTTATTTTAATATTTCTTTAATTTCCTTTTAGCCTAGAATGTTTTTGTGCCTAACGGTCATTACATTACATCGTTTAATATTAAAGTGTAGGACTTACAATAGGATGATGTGTAGTTAAGGGACCAATTTTGCCAAAATGTCAAAGTTTTCAAAATTATAACCAAAAAACAAACACCCCCCCCCCCATTTTTTATTACTTCCACAAAAACAAAACCAAAACCAAACACTCTCTCATATCATCAAACGGATCAAATTCTAAACAAAAATCCGTGCTTAAATTCTTCAAACCGTAAGTGTTTTTATGATCTTTGGCCTAATCTAAGAAATGGTTTTTAACCAATTTAGTTTTTAATGGCTAGATTTTACACAATTTGGTTTTCTAGAACTAGGGTTTGCGTCAATCTCATCAATGATCCATACTTGTGTTTTTTGTTTGATTAATCATAGGGCTTTTGTTCCTAGATGTGTGCTAATCATGTATCAAACTTATAATCATAACAAAATACATGTTTGATCTGATTTCGATATTAGGGTTTATGTATGAATTGGGTTTTCTTGATTGAGTGTTGTTTTGTTTGTTTTTTATGATGGGATATGTTTGTTTGAGTGTAAGTATCATGTTTTTGCTCGTTAATTATTCCATATATCTCGTATGCATGATCTAGAAAATTAGGGTTTTTGTTCGAATTGGGTATTTTTGTGTATGCGTTTTCGAATTCAATTAAGTGGTTTGAATGTGTTTATTTAAGTGTTAATTGAAGTATTCCATTGGATTTTTCAACAAAACTGCACGAATTCTATGTTCTAGATAATTAAGGGTTTCGTTCGAATTGGGTTTTTTCATCCTAGTGTTCTTGAATCTGATTAAGTGGCTTTAATGTGTTTGTTTACTTGTTAATTGATAAATTTCATAGGATTTACAACATGATTGCTCGAATTACGTGTTCTAGATAATTTGGGGTTTCATAGCTTTTCGAAATCTGGTTTAAATGTGTGCTTATGTGATTCTAACTATTTGTTTGAACTCATTTTCATCAGGTATTCATCAAGGATCAGTTTTACAAATCAAAACGTATGTCTACAAATGATATCGAAAATTCTTGTATAAGAATTTTCGAAAACACTAAAGTTATCGAGATCATTGAGAATTTTATCGAGATATTTTGATAAATTATCGAGATCTCTCTATAACTTTGTTATCTAGAAATCTTGATAAATTATCGAGATCACTTGATAAAGTTATCGAGATCCTTGGTTTTCGAGAACATGGAAACGTGTTTTTATCGAGATCACTCATTGGAGTATTTTTTCGAAATCATTTGATGATTATGTTATCGAGAACATTCATTAGTAAAAATTATCGAGAACCTTCATTATTGAAAGTTTTCGAGAACTCTCACTATTGAAAGTTATCGAGAACATGGTGCACAAAGTTTTCAAGAACACACTTAATGAAGGTTATCGAGAACACAGGCGACCATGTTATCGAGATCACACTTAATGAATTTTTTGAGGATTTTCATTTGTTGTAATCTTTTCGAAAACATATATAAAGGATGAATACTCATGAATTTGTGTATTGGTTGTATTGTAATCATGTTTGTTAACTTGTGCATGCGTGTTATTGATGCTTATGTATTTCTAAGACGTAATTTGTCATGACAAGTGCTTTGAATGTTCCATTATTATGTCTTAAAATATACTTGCTAAATCGCTAAAACAACCACATTTCACGTGTTAATTAACTGCAATATGTAACTTGTATGTCTATGTATATCAAACATGAACGTGAACTAATGACTAACAGATTTGGATGTTTGATTTCATGACATTACATTTACAGAATACAATGGCTGAACACACTGAAAATGTCCCCGAACAAACTCTTCCGTTACTTGCACTCGGAGAGGTTGTCTCAGCTAACTACAACATCACCATTGGCCAAAACAATCCACGAATTAACTTCAACAAACTTCAAATTCCTGAAGATTCGTGCAAGATTGTTAAAGACATTCTACTGGCTCATCCCTGCAAGTCTATGCTTACCAAGTCAACGTCAGTTCCTATCTTCTATATTCATCAGTTCTGGCACACAGCTCAAGTAAACTTGGACAATGAATCCTTCACTATCAGACTAGATCGTCAAGAATACACCGTGGACCACGATGTTCTTCGAACTGTTCTCATGCTTCCTACACCAGAAGAATTCTGTCCTATGTTAACCAAACTTGAAATACTAGATTATCTCATTGATCTAGGATATGATGTTCAAGACAAACCACCACTTATCAGACTGTCCAGATTCAACGTCAAATATCTACCACAACCATGGAGAACCTTCTACATGTTGATTGTCAGATCCATCTCAGGCAGAAAAAGTGGTCACGAACATCCACGACTAGAGCATCTGCAAGTATTTTGGGGGATGATGAGCATGCAACCAATCAACTTTGCTAGTTCGATAATGAGCGACATGATCCATCACATCCAAACCGATCGTGAAAGGAATGTGATCCCGTTCGTTAGGTTCACAAAGATGCTGATTGAACACTTCTGCGACAAAACACCTGACTACCTCAAGAGAATGCATGATCCTACAGAACCTAAAGATATATACAACAAAGATTACAAGATCTCTTTTGTCAAAACCATCAAGTTCACAACAAGGACCAAGGGAATGAGAATTCCAGACTACTTCCTAGATGACGAGATTCGTAAAACACAGAATTACAAAATCTACGACAAAGCCATTCAAGCTGGGAATGTAGGATACACTGGTGATGAAGACGAACCAATCATCAAAATTCAGACTCGTAGCAGGAGAGGTGGCAAGACTGGAACCACAAGCAGTACCACAACCTCACAACAAACAAAGTCTCCACCAAAGCCTGCTACTAAACCTGTTAGGATCTAAGTTTATCAACATTTATCAAGTCTCGGTTATTTCAGTATATATAATAGGTTGCTATTATATTTGTTTACTTATGTTTAAACGTTTAGAGTCCAATAAGCGTCCAATGGGCCTAGAAGCCCACGTTTAGAGAAGATATGGAAGAGAGGAGTGTTGCCCTACTCTTCACCTATAAATAGGACTCATTGTATTTCATATTTCTTGTTCGTTATTTCATTATCTTAAGAAAACTCTTGCACTTTTACCTTTCATATTGATCTAATCAACCAAACTCTATTTCTCATCTTATTTCTATACTTGTGTTTACAATATGGTGACCTAACAAGTGGTATCAATCGCTAGAAGAAGGTGTAGTTATTTGTTTTTGTTTCCAACGAACCAATATTTGTGTTTTTAGTCGTTATTTTTTGTTAAATTTTGCAACTTTCTTGTTTGTTTCGTGTTTATATCACATCTTTATCATCAAAACTTGTGCTACAAACTCAAACAACCAAAAAAGTCTCAAAATTTTTCACAAAAACTTGATTCGTACAACTTGTACTATTTTTTCGAGATTTTTGAAATTTTAGAAAAATCGTTCAAGTTTGCAACTTTCTTTAAGACTTCATCATTTTAAAGTTAGTTATACAAGAATCTTGGATTAAAAACGTGATCTTGGCTTGCTTTTTACAAAAACAAAATCTACCAAACTTTGACTAGTTTTCGAGAAACTTAAAACCCCATTCTATCGAGATCTTTGTTAATTGCTCCTAAGGTGTTTCCGTTGCTTACTCAGTGCTTTTCTCTCTTGTATAAGAAAGAAAACACTTCGACTCGTTGGATATTATCGAGCTTGTATAATCTCGATAATTTTGGATAAATATTTTTCGAAAATTTGAAACTTTCAAGAACTTCACAAACTTTTCGAAATCAGTTTTTGTTTTCGAAATCTTTGGTGTTTTTCGAAATCTTTTCATAATCTTTCGAGAAATTTGCTGATTTCATAATTTTAAAAGATTTCGATACTTTTCCAAATTTTTCTCGATAAATTGTAACTTTTCGAGAATATTGGAATCTTTCGAGAATTTTTTGATTTTTCGAAATCTTTTGCCAGAACTTTCGAGATCTTTGGACTTAGACTGTTTTTCGAGATATTCTTCAACAAAGTTTCGAGAACACACTTGGGAAAGTTTTCGAGAATTGGCATAACATTTATACCTTCTACAAGATCCATTTACACACAAATCTTTCATCATGTCTCAACCACCGTACTACAACTTTCATCATCAGCAACCCTATCATAAAACACAATTATTTCGTCAACAACAACAACAATATCAACAACAACAACCTCAACAATCATATCCATATCATCAAATGGTCTCTCAACAACATGTCATGATGCATCAACATCAACAACTGCCTCAACCTCCACCATTTCCAATGCAACAAAT
>LBNU01009197.1:84511-100723 GCA_014162995.1 Artemisia annua | reverse complement strand
GAGAGAGATATTTCTTTTAAACATGGCTAGGCTAGATTAACTTGTGTTTGCCTTAGATCTAATGAAACCTAACTAATTTGATTATCATGGTGATGTGTATGTTTGATTGTGATTTTGGATGGAATGTTTTCATCTAACGTTAGACTTAAGAAAACTGGCCTTAACCTCCTATAACGGTAACAAGCTTGAACGTCTTAGGAAACGTTGAATCGTATGGTGCGTTAATCGATTTTTAAAGGTAAGTATTTCCAATGCGTAGGTTGCTATCGGTGGAAGCTTATGAATAGGAATACTTGAACATATCGTCATATATGAGGTAAAGGAGCTTATAGAGTTAGGGATTGGAAACGCAACCCCTACGACTGTTAGGAATAACACCGTCATCCACGGCAAACTCAACATACTAATTACATGGTAAAAGATTAGTTGGAGTAATGAATCTAAGTAAACACTACTTTCCCCCACCATATGTTTCCTCAAAACTTTATTTTAAATTGCATAAGTAGATAACTTGGGTTAGTTGACTGTAGCAACTAATTCCGCCACTCCTTCAAAACCCCGAGATTTTACTTGCTTTCATAAAAATATAAAAATAACCAAAAATATCATCTCCCACCCTTAGACCTTAATTAGAGTAGATCTTTAACCTAACGGAACACTATTCCCTTTGAGAGAACGATCAATCCCCCGGTACTTGCCACTACACTATACTACATCGGTCAGGTACACTGCCTGGTGGGGATTGTAAGCTTCTCGAGATCCCTCGAGAGGTAAAACGTAATGCGTAGTCCAGCGATTAGGGCTTCATATTCTGCCTCGTTGTTTGTGGCGGTGAATTCAAAGCGTAGGGCATATGTGAATTCCATTCCTTCTGGGTTGGTGAGTATAAGGCCTACGCATGAGGATCCGTCCGTGAAAAGGATTGAAGAAATCACGATTATACATGTTTTATTAACAAATATGCCCCCATTTATGCTAATTTATTTAACAATATTGCGCTTTTAATTGCAAATATTACGTCTATTTGTTATTTTATTTTTAAGGTACCGTTTGAGAATTTTTGGAGCACAAGAGCGGGATTTTAGAAGCCAAACCAAGATTATTGAAGCCGTGAGAAAGCCCGAAGATAAAGCCCAAATATTATTAGAGATAAAGCTCAAGATTGAAGCCCATTGAAATATTAAATCTTTTGGTAGAGCAAAGTCCAAAGATCGTTACAAGAGTTAAAGCCCAAGAAGATTAATGTCTACCACACTATCAAAATTAAATAAACACAAATGAATGAAAAGTCTTCCAACCGCCACCTGCTAGTCTGCTACTACCTTTCTTCGCTTGGGCCCCTCCCGAATGATTCCAATGGCACAAAATGAAATTTCCTGCCAACGGTCAAATATTGCAACGGTCCATTAATTTCAATCCAAGGATATAAAGGGGAGCAGCACACGAGGAGCTATCATTTTTTACATCTCAACGCAACTTTACCATATTTCATTAAGTGTCATTTAATTTTAATTAATGATTCAATAGTTATAACATTTTTTTTTTGTAATAACACGCATTCAATGTGTGCATGTATGTTTCATCTTTTAAGCTTTTTATCAAATTAGTGTTTTACTTTAATTAATTTTGTCATTAGCTTAATTTTTGTTTAATATTAGCATATTTTAATTAAAGTTTGATGTCTTTAGCATTTTTAGTGTTTTAATCATTTAAAGTTTTAATCTTTTTTTATAAAAATCTTCATTTTTAGCTTTCAAAGTTTATAAAGTTTACATTTTTAAGTCTTAAAACTCATTTTCATCAAATCTTTTTATTAAAGTTTTAAACTTTATGCATTTTTAGTGTTTAAATAGTTATTAAGATCAAGTTTTATAAATTTTTAAGCTTTCTTAATTTAAAAGTTGCAAATTTTATTCCTTACTCCATCTTAAATTCACTTAAAGTTTCAAACATTTGAAGATTAGTTGAAGATTAATGGGTAATATGAAGTATTTTGGGTTAATAACGAGCTTTGGATGGGGTATTTAGTTTAGTGTTCTCATCGTCGTCGTTATGCTTCATCCAATCCCGGTGCTTTCTTATCCCTATTCTCTTTATTTTCGTTATTTTTCTTGTTTATCTTAGTTAATTGCCATGTTTAGTTTAATTAATTATGTCATGTTTTTAGTTCTATTTAGGATGTTAGAGTAGTTTTATTTATATACTTGTTTGGTGATGGGTTGAATTTATGTGGTAAGTAATTAGTGATTTGGAGAAGATAATTATAACTTAATTTAGGACTTTTGATTCAAACGATAATCCCAAATGTGTTGTTTTAAAAATATATAAAATTTGATTTAACTAAAATTGAAAAGTGGAACCACGTAAGATTTTAGAAATTTATTATCTTTTAAAGTCAAAAGCTTTTTAGTAATAAATAACTTAAACAAATTTTACAAAAATCGGCTTTAAAATAGCATTGTGGTTTATCGTTGTTTGAATTAAATTATTTTCTTTTTCGAGTTTATTGGGTAAACGAGACCAATGACCAATAAATTTAATTTAGCATTTAATTTAATCCAATGGTCAAATTTCTTATCTTAAGTTATTAATCATTCAATCCAAATTACCAATTATTCATCACTAAGAATCAACCATAATCCAAACGAGTATATTTCCCCCTTTATATATTTGTCGTTATCATTTTAGCTTATCTCGTAGTTTATATTCCTTAGCTTTCTTTAGTTTTATTTTGCCTTAGTTGTCTTTAGTATTCCTTTTAGTTGTTATTTTGCCTTATGATTCCCTTTAGTTTTTCTTCAGTTTATAATTATCCAAAACCCAATAATTTACGATATCTAAGCATAAAACGAAAACTAAAACGCGCATCTCAAATCCATCATTCCTTTAGAACGACATTCGGGATATCAATACTTACCGCGATACTTAGGTATTTAGGTTCGTATCCTTATCTTTCCCTCATCTTTACAAATAATTTTTGGTGGGCCCTACAATGACCCTATCAAATGGCGCCGCTGCCGGGGAGTGGTGCACGAGTTTCGCGTTGAAGTTTAAGTTAGTGCCTTAGAGATCCTTTCGTAAGAATTCCTATTTTCTTGTGAGAGTTAATTTTCNTTCTATATATAAAAACCCAAAATATTTTCTTTTTCAAAATTCATTTAATTTTGTTCTTCTTTTATCTTCCTTTGTTTTCCATTTTTCTAATTATAAAATTCAAAAAATATTTTTCTTCTTATTTTATTCTTCCTTTTCTTTTATCTTTACAAAATCCAAAAATAATCTTCGTCTCCTCTTATATGTTTAATTCTTATCTTCTTATCCTCTTAACCGTTTAATTCTATATTCTCATCCCTCTTTATCGTTTAATTCTTATGGAGGACACGCGGACTTTGGAAGAATTGCTACGAATACCCGTACGTTTTGAAAAGGCCATCGTTATTCCACCAATTCTTGCAGACGAATATCAAATAAACGTCGAGTTGCTTAACTTCATTGATCCTTTCTATGGTTTTAAAAACGATGATCCTTATTCACACATCAGCAGACTTTCCCTAATAACCGGAACTTTCAAAATAAATCAAGTGCCTGATGATGTGGTGAAGTTGATTTTGTTTCCGTTGACACTTAAAGGAGCAGCCAAGAGATGGCTTGATCGTGAACCTCCTAATTCTATCACCACTTGGGATGATTTAGCGTCAAAATTTGTGAATCGATTTTATCGTCATTCCAAAACAATTGAGCTTAGAAAAGAAATCATTAATTTTCAACAACGTTTTGATGAGACTTTCGCCGAGGCTTGGGAAAGATTCAAAGATTTAATGAGAAAATGCCCACATCACGGTTTTTCGGAATTACACCAAGTCGATACGTTCTATAATTCTCTAACACAAAATGATCAAGATTCACTTAATATTGCCGCCGGTGGAAATATCTATTGTCAAACTCCGAGAGATGTGTTGACTATTATCGAGAACAAATTGAGAGTTCCCGTTTCCCGAAACAAACCGTGGCCACCGGAGCCCGTGCAAGCCGTCAACCCAAGTTCCGATACTTATGGTGATTCATATTCTTACTTCGAGTGTTCAGCCGCCGGTGGCTACACTCAAGAGAACGTTTTTGCTAATTCTTACCAGCCGCAAAGAAACCAAAATCTTCTTAGCTCTCGTTTGGGACCACCCGGTTTCCCTAACCGAGATGGTGTTCATTATACTGGACCTACGATTCCTACAACATCTTCTTCTCTTCCTAAAGTAGTGGAACGTGAAACCGAGGTGACAAAGGACACGGTGTTTCCTTCTAATAAGGAAAGTACCGAAAACGTCCAACCTATGGTTGTCCAAGTTTCTAAACTCGAAGTTGCTCCTCTTGAGGAATCTTTAGATACCTTGTCAATGGGGGACAAGGAAGTCGAGGTCAATCCTTTTGAGGATGTTGATGACCTTGTTCCAATCCAAAGGGTATCTGAGAAACCTTTCGAAACGGAAATGTTTAAAACAACCATTACGAATCCTTTATTTGATTTCGACTCTGAGTTTACTCTAATTTCAGATAATCAAATGTTTGATGAGTCAGACACGGAAGCTGATATGGACGAGGTGCACATTTATAGCTCACAAAGTACCGCATAAGTCCCGCTTCCTTATATCCTTCCAGAGCCCGTGCCTAAAGTACTTCATAAAAGTGATTCTCTTCACGAGGGGTTCTCCGATGAACTCACTCATATCATATCTCCATCGGAGTATGATCATTTTAAGGAAGATCTTGACCCGGGGGGAGGAGCACTCTATCATAAGACTTTGTTTATTGAAGAAACAATCCCGACCCTCCCTCCCGAGGTATTTGTTGAAAAGAACGTTAATGATAAATCCGATTTCGAAGATGAAGATCTTATTCTGATTGTTATCAAGATCTTTCTTCCCTTCTTCACATTTAATGTGATTTCTCCTCTCCTTCACTCCATCGGGAGTGAGGATACCATCTTTGACCCCGGCATCACCGTTTTATCTCTTTAGAGCCGTGGTTATCTCATCGGTGTGGAACTTTCTTATGCTTCAATGTTAATCCTAATCTCTTGAACGAAAGTCCGATTGAGATTATCTCTTCCACTTGCTCCCCCAAGGACAATTAAATTCGGGGCGAGTCAAGCTAACGACTTGATAATAAACAAGCGCTTATCGGGAGGCGACCCGGTTCTTATTATCCATCTTTTTCTTTTTATTTTCTTTCTTTAAAAAAAAAATCTTTGAAAAGACCAAAAATATATAAAACTTGTCGTATCCTTTTATCCGTCCCTTTACTACATTATACTATGACACTTCTTTTGAGTTTCAGGACTTATTAAGATTGTCAAATTTCTGGGCGTGATATTTGGACATGGATCTACGTTGCCATGGGCGTTTATCTTCTATATCTTCATTTGCTCTGGTCAGATTGACTCCCGGGATCGCGTAGTTATTCTTGGAAGCTGAGGCTGAGCTCCACTAGACATACACGTTACTACCGATCTACGAGTCTGCACTAGGGGAGTTTTTCTGTTCTTTGATCACGTGCTTATATTGTTTTCCCATATTCACATTTAGAAACGTCGCATTCTTCTTTTTCGTTCTAAATGTGGGGTTGGCATCCCATATTTAGAACATTGAGGGCAATGTTCGGTTCTAAATGTGGAGTGGGATTATTATCCTTATGATCATATGTGCCTATTTGTTTGTTTTTGAGCAACCCCAAAATTGCGCCAAAATTTTCAAAATTTTTTAAAATGTTTGCCAAATTTTTTGTATTTTCAAATTTTGCCAAAAATTTTAAATTAGTTTGAATTACAAAAAAATAAATAAATAAATAAATAAAAATAAACATAATAATTGGTCAATTTTGGGGAGTCGTCGAACTTTGAGCTTTTTAATAACTTCTAACTTGATTTCATATCAGTTCTTGTTTGATGAGATGTGAGATTGGTTAGGATCAAGTTTTTACTTAGCTTAATGTTTTTGATGATTTTGCTCGAGGACGAGCAAAGCTTAAATGTGGGGTAGTGATGAAATCACGATTATACATGTTTTATTACCAAAAATGCCCCCATTTATGCTAATTTATTTAACAATATTGCGCTTTTAATTGCAAATATTACGTCTATTTGTTATTTTATTTTTAAGGTACCGTTTGAGAATTTTTGGAGCACAAGAGCGGGATTTTAGAAGCCAAACGAAGATTATTGAAGCCGTGAGAAAGCCCGAAGATAAAGCCCAAATATTATTAGAGATAAAGCTCAAGATTGAAGCCCATTGAAATATTAAATCTTTTGGTAGAGCAAAGTCCAAAGATTGCTACAAGAGTTAAAGCTCAAGAAGATTAATGTCTACCACACTATCAAAATTAAATAAACACAAATGAATGAAAAGTCTTTCAACCGCCACCTGCTAGTCTGCTACTACCTTTCTTCGCTTGGGCCCCTCCCGAATGATTCCAATGGCACAAAATGAAATTTCCTACCAACGGTCAAATATTGCAACGGTCCATTAATTTCAGTCCAAGGATATAAAGGGGAGCAGCACACGAGGAGCTATCTATCTTTCATTTTTTACATCTCAACGCAACTTTACCATATTTCATTAAGTGTCATTTAATTTTAATTAATGATGTAATAGTTATACGTAGTAAATTTTTTTTTGTAGTAACACGCATTCAATGTGTGCATGTATGTTTCATCTTTTAAGCTTTTTATCAAATTAGTGTTTTAGTTTAATTAATTTTGTCATTAGCTTAATTTTTGTTTAATATTAGCATATTTTAATTAAAGTTTGATGTCTTTAGCATTTTTAGTGTTTTAATCTTTTAAAGTTTTAATCTTTTTTTATAAAAATCTTCATTTTTAGCTTTCAAAATTTATAAAGTTTACATTTTTTAGTCTTAAAACTCATTTTCATCAAATCTTTTTATTAAAGTTTTAAACTTTATGCATTTTTAGTGTTTAAATAGTTTTTAAGATCAAGTTTTATAAATTTTTAAGCTTTCTTAATTTAAAAGTTGCAAACTTTATTCCTTACTCCATCTTAAATTCACTTAAAGTTTCAAACTTTTGAAGATTAGTTGAAGATTAATGGGTAATATGAAGTATTTTGGGTTAATAACGAGCTTTGGATGGGGTATTTAGTTTAGTGTTCTCATCGTCGTCGTTATGCTTCATCCAATCCCGGTGCTTTCTTATCCCTATTCTCTTTATTTTCGTTATTTTTCTTGTTTATCTTAGTTAATTGCCATGTTTAGTTTAATTAATTATGTCATGTTTTTAGTTCTATTTAGGNTGAACCTCCTAATTCTATCACCACTTGGGATGATTTAGCGTCAAAATTTGTGAATCGATTTTATCCTCATTCCAAAACAATTGAGCTTAGAAAAGAAATCATTAATTTTCAACAACGTTTTGATGAGACTTTCGCCGAGGCTTGGGAAAGATTCAAAGATTTAATGAGAAAATGCCCACATCACGGTTTTTCGGAATTACACCAAGTCGATACGTTCTATAATTCTCTAACACAAAATGATCAAGATTCACTTAATACTGCCGCCGGTGGAAATATCTATTGTCGAACTCCGAGAGATGTGTTGACTATTATCGAGAACAAATTGAGAGTTCCCGTTTCCCGAAACAAACCGTGGCCACCGGAGCCCGTGCAAGCCGTCAACCCAAGTTGCGATACTTATGGTGATTCATATTCTTACTTCGAGTGTTCATCCGCCGGTGGCTACACTCAAGAGAACGTTTATGCTAATTCTTACCAGCCGCAAAGAAACCAAAATCTTCTTAGCTCTCGTTCTGGACCACCCGGTTTCCCTAACCGAGGTGGTGTTCATTATACTGGACCTACGATTCCTACTACATCTTCTTCTCTTCCTAAAGTAGTGGAACGTGAGGAGGTCTACCTCTTTCATTTCTCGTGTTTTGTGTCTTTTGTTTTGTGCAGGATTTGCCCGCCATGTGAAGACTCTCGTGCTCATGGTTTTGTCTATCTCCACTCAAGTCTCATCCTAGAGTGCTGAATGGGAAATCCGGTATCCTTAACCTTATCGACTAACGTTATCTTTTGACATAATCAATAAACGGCCTTAGATACAACGTAGGATTACCCTCACCTTTGAAACATTGAGGACAATGTTTAACTTTAGTCTGGGGGGGGGTATCTTCGATTTGATTTGTCTTGCGCTTTTCATGTGCTCTTCGATTTGATTTGTCTTGCGCTTTTCATGTGCCGTTTACTCATGTAACCCCGTTTTTCTCGAAAAATCCAAAAAAATTGAAAAAATTCATCAGAAAAGTCCAAAAAAATGAAAAAAATTTGAAAATTTTCGCAAAAATATAATAAGTTTTGACACTTTGTTTGACTTTCCGCTGGGTAGAGTAGGAATAGAATTTTGACTTGACCGGGCATTAAGCCCTAGCTTGTTCCCTTATCTGAGCGTCAAAAAGGAAATGACCATCCGAGTATTAGATGAGGTAACTATCGCGCCAGCGATCTAGTGTGTGACTTGGAAATGACCATCCGTTCTAAACGCGCCAGCGATTCAAGAAATGCACTAGTGACCATCAGGTAGTTAAAGCATCGAAGACTCGCGCCAGCGATCCGCTGAGATTGAGTTCATTTAGAAGTTAGATGCTAAACGTGGAGTAGTTGGTTCTCTTTAGAGCTCATCGAAGGTACTTGTGGCTTTTTGCTCCCACAAAATTGTCTCACCCCATATCTGTAAAGAATAATTAAAGACATTATGTTTGGACGAAACTTAGTTCTTTATCTTCTCAAAAGAATCCTTGTTTTAAAAATCGGGTACACATCAAGGTCGCACAATAAAGTTGTAATCGTGTTGAGTTGTATTTCTAGATCAGAGCTTTGAACCTCTTTGCGGGAATGTGCGAGGTCTTGGTCTAAACCCCTTGGATCCTCATTTCAGGAACGTATAAGAAAGCTCCGTAGTACGTGTTATGCATCAAAAAAAAAAGAAAAGAAAAAAAAAGGAAAGAAGAAGTTATGTTTTATTAGTGCTCAGTTTTTAGACAAGTTGATGGCGCGTGAGGTGCTTGTGCATGGTCCTGGACCAGACACGAGAGGTGCACGTGTATTTCTCCGCAACTAATGTCTATGAGTCTGTATGTATCCCGATTCCTTGATGTGAACCTCATTTTCAAAATAACGATTCTCGAGAAAAGATAGAAAACTACTTAGCGTCTTAATTTGGTATCTTTATCAGAAAAAATTATTATTATCGAAACGAGAAAATATGAAGAAATTCATCTCTCACCAAAAATAAAATAAATAGAGGAAAATAGGAAAATGGGAGTACGAGGTTATTTACACAAGTAACTTCCATGAGTAGTGTCGGCATCTAACTTTTATTTAAGCTGTGATCTCGTTTTTATGCTTAGCTTGGGAACTTGTGAAAGTCAGGGACGATGAATTCTATCCGTATGGACACTTTTTTATGAGCTGTGTTTTCTACTCTGCGACCCTAAACGTTATTGAAAAATGATGAAATTCAAACATCCCGTCACATAATAAGTAAAAAGCACATAAATAGTAGTGTAAAGTTTAAAAATGGATAAACGGGGCGTTCTCGGGAATAAATGATTTTGTAATCTCTTTTAAACATCTTGTTACTTCTTCAACGTTAGTAAAAAGAGTTATAAAATTATTTATCTCAAGTGCGTGAATTGATTACATTGCGTGAGGACACGGCAATACCTTAGTCTGGGGGATTTGATATGTGTCTAATTACACATATATTTTACCTTGTTAAACGGACCCAAAAGACCAAAAACATATTAAAAATGCCAAATATATGTTTGTTTTTGTGTTTGTTTTTGTGCAGGTACTGATATTTTGAAAAGTGGACAAAAATAAAGAAAGCCCGACAAAACGAGCACGAGATTAGAAAGAGCACGAAATTACGAGACCAACGATTATTTTTGGAGCAAAACTACGGGATTTTTAAGTATTTATCGAAGATTATTGACGCCCGTAAAAAGCCCAAAGAAATTGAGTCCAACGAGCCCCCAATCCCGGTCCAGAAAGACAGCCCAACAAAACCATGAATCGCTTCAAATCCGTGGCTGCTTACCTTTTACGCAATATTGAAATATGATAGAAAAAAAGTGGTGCAACGTGGACACATGAAGACCATGTTTTCTTTCTTGGATAGGAAGATTTTCATTTATGTTTATAAAAAACACAACTTCGGAGAACACACATAGGTACACACAGCCGTCATCAACATTTAATTTTCTTATGTTAAATTTTCATATTCATTGTTTTGTTTAAGAATCATTTTATAGTCATTAACCTTCCATCATATTTAGTTTTGTTGCTTTTCTTTTAATTCATGTCCAGTAGTGGTATTTTGTCTTTTCATCAATTTTAGTTTAATTCCTTTATAAGCACATTAGTTTTAGTCCATTTTAATATTTCAAGTTTCTTTTATTAGCATAAAATCTTTGTTTCAAAAGTGACAAAGTAGCAGTTTCCATTTTATTTTTCTTTCGTAGTCATTTTTCTAGCACTAAATACTTGTATTCTTCTAGTATTATGTCAGTTTTTCTAATCATCAACTTTTCAGTTCTTAAATCTTTAGAAAAAATCATTAATTGTGTTTCAAAAGTCTTGATTAAACTTTAATAATTAGTTGGGTTGATTAGTGATTAGTTGAGATAAAAAAGTGACTAATGGGTTTAATCAATGGAGGTATTGGATGTCAGGTTGAAGCTCATGAAGTGGGTCTCATCTCATTCTCATCACGCCGTCTTTATGTATTTCATCTCATTTGGTTATCTCTATCTCTTTTATCTCTTTATTTTTCTTTAGTATTTTAATTGTTATTGTCATGTTTGTTAGTTTTATGATTAGTTTAGTTTTATTTTGCATTATGGAGTAGATTTTTATATGCTTGTTAAGTGAGGTATGAATTGAGAATTAAGCGTGAAAATTTAGAAAATGTCGATTAATACTCTTTGGTTACTTGGATTAATTTTTGGTTGTTCTGACGGGTAAAAGCCGTTAGGGTCATTAATTAAATCTAGTAATTTTACCAAGATAAAGAATTGTATAGTTTCTTTCAACGGGTATTAATTCATCAATTTACACTATAATTCATACTTAATGATCTTTTCGCCTCACTTGACAAGCATATCCTTTATTATTATATTTTTATATCGCTTTATTATTGTTTTGTTTGTAGTTTTTCTTTTATTAATTAATTTAGCTTTTAAAAATCTTTTAAAAACCAAACCAAAAAAAAACCTTTTATGACTACTAAGCATCAAACAAAACTTGACTGACGTAATTCAATTCACCACTCCTTCGAAACAACACTCGGGAGATCAATACTTACCGCGATACTTTAGTATTTAGGTTCGTATAGTTTTTCCGTTTCTTATAAATTGTTTTTGATCGAAAAATGACTCTATCAAGGATCCATGGTTCTTGTAGTTCGGGGTGTTGAAGGTGTATCATCGGTGTCTGGATTTTCGATGATGAAGTCCGCAAGTATTTGACCATTGACTGCAGTGCGTGGTCTATAGGAGATGTTATGCTCACCTAGCAATACGCTCCACTTCTGCAATCGCCCAGACGCATCGGGCTTGGAGATGACTTGCTTGATAGGTTGATCTGTGATCACCACTATGGGGTGCGCTTGAAAGTATCTACGCAGTCTTTTGGCTGCAAATACTAGTGCCAGTACCAACTTTTCCATTGGACTATAGTTGATCTCCGTCTTCTTAAGCGCTTTGCTTATGAAGTATACAGGTGTTTGTACTGAACTCCTATCCGTCAATAGCAGTGCGCTTACTGCCTTATGAGTTGCGGATAAGTACATTATCAACTCCTCCCCTGGTCGGGGTGCGACTAACTTGGGAAGCGCTGCTATGGTTTGCTTAAGCTGTTGAAAAGCTTCTTCCGCTTCTGTGGTTCAACGAAAGTCTCCCTTTTTTGTACACTTCTTGAGTGTTTTAAAGAGTGGGAGTGATTTGTCCGCTGACTTAGATAAGAATCTGTTTAAGCCTGCCAGTTTCCCATTCAGGGATTGAACTTTCTTTAGCGTGCGTGGTGAAGGAAGCTGGATGACTGCTTCTGTCTTTTCTGGGCATGGTTTAATGCCATCCGGTTCTATCAAATATCCTAAGAACATGCCTTCTGTAGCGCCAAAAGTGCACTTCTTAGGGTTTAGCTTCATATTGATTTTTCGTAGTGTCTTGAATGTTTCTTCGATGTCGCGCACTACTTCATCTTCGGTATGGCTCTTTATGACTAGGTCATCAACATAGACTTCTAAGTTGCGGCCCACTTGCTTTTCAAATGCGTTATCTACCAAGCGCTGGTAGGTGGCACCCGCATTCTTCAGTCCAAAAGGCATCTTCGTGTAACAATAGACACCTTGGCTCGTATGGAAAGCTGTCTTTTCCTCATCTTCCTTAGCCATTTGGATTTGGTGGTACCCTTTGTATGCGTCCAAGAAGCATTTAAAGGGGTATCCACATAAGGACTCCACTTTCCAATCTATCTCTGGTAGTGGATAGCAGTCCTGTGGACATGCTTTGTTAAGATCAGTGAAGTCTACGCACATCCGCCAACTGCCATCGCTCTTTTTAACCATGACTGGGTTAGACAGCCAGTCATGATAATAGACTTCTCGCATGATGCCCGCGTCCACCAGCTTATGTACTTCCTCCAAGATTGCTTTCGCACGCTCTGGAGCTTGGCCGCGCTTCTTCTGCCTTATTGGTGGGTATCCTTGTCGGATTTGCAACTTATGTTCTGAAATTGACCGGGGTACGCCAGTCATGTGCTTTGGTTCCCATGCGAAGATATCCAGGTTCTTTTGTAGGAGTGCGCACACGGCTGCTTTCCCTTTGTCTGACAGCGAGCCCCCAAGTGATACCTGTTGTTCAGGGTAATCAGGGTGGATTGCCACTTTTAAGTTCGGTATCTTGGCTGCGCCATGCTCTGGAGTGTGTGTTGCTTCACATGTAACCGTATTACATTCTTCGGGAGGCACAGCGTTGTTGTAGAGGGTGACAATGCCGCCTTCTACTGGGAATTTTAGCATTCCATGTGCCGTGGATGGCACTGCGCGCAGGGCTGATATTCCCGATCTTCCGATAATGCCATTGTATGGCGAGGGAGACCTGATCACCATAAAGTTCATCCACGCTTTTGTGGAGTGCTCTTTATTACCGATCCTAACTAGCAGCCGTAGTTGTCCTATTGGCCATATCTTTTCTCCCGTGCAGCCCGTTAATGATGTCGCGGCGGGGACTAGTTGGCTTTGTATCTCGGTTCGTAATCTTTTGAAACAATGTTCGTACATTATTTCTGCGGATGCTCCTCCGTCCACGTACATACGGTGGATATCGTGACCCCCCGCATTTATTTCGATGGTGAGTGGTTCCGCCACTGCGTTGTCCGCAGTCAAAGTGGGAAAAGAGATTTCATTACCGGAAGAGAACCTTTGGCTGACTCTTTGCTTGACTTTGCGTTGCCATGATTGTATCATGTATATTGTGTCAGCTTTATCTTTAGGTGCTTCCTTTTTATCCGCAGTCTTCTGTCTGTCTTTCCCATCTTTGATGTTCTTTACTAAGTGGTCCATCCTGCCCTCTTTCACTAATTTGTCAATTAGTTGGCGCAATTGGACGCACTCATTTGTGGTGTGGCCCTTCTGTCCGTGATATTCGCAATATCCATTCCCGGTACGCTTCCCCTCTGGGGTGCGCATTGGTGGGGGTTTAGGGAAGTTTGCGCCTTCTGTTGCAAATATCTCTCTTGGAGTTTTTATCAACGGGGTATACTTGTCGTTTCCCCGTGCGCTTCCATCGTTGCGATAGTTTTTATTCCGATTACCGCTCTGGTCATTGGATTGTCTCCTTAACTGTTCTTGCGGTCTGTAATTCGAATATCCTTTCTTGCTATCTGCGGCGGCAGCTTCTCCTTGGACGAAGGACCTTGTGCGCTTCATTAGTTCATCAAAAGTTTGGGGAACCTTATCATTTAATTTCTTAATGAGTTCTAGGTTATTAATCCCATTCATGAACCCTGAAATTTTTAGTACTTCAGGACACGCTTTGACGTGTATACATTCATCCTTGAAGCGTTCCATGTAAGCACTCGTTGATTCCCCTTGGCGCTGTTTACTCTTGCCAATTCCACAGGGTTTTTGGCGCACTTCTTTCTCTGTGTGAAATTCAAGCGGAATGCTTTTCGCAACTCTTCAAACCCGTTTATGCTTCTTCGTGGAAGCTTGCTAAACCAGGTTTGCGCATTCCCCACTAATGTGGAGTTGAACATATGGCACCACACAGGTTGTGGCCAATTTTCGATAGTAGCTGCGGATTCGAAAATTTTTAGGTGGTCATCAGGATCACCCGTTCCATCATATGTTTTAACATTGGCGGGCATGCGCCTTTTCTTGTGATCCGAATAATCACTGATGCATCGTGTGAATGCATCAATCTTTTGGCGACGCCAAGGAAGAGATATATCTTCATCTTCTTCCTCGCGTTGTCTTCCTCTGGACTTCCAGTGTCCTGTTTCTTTGTCCTCGTTGTCCGAGGAGTCCATTGAGGAAGAGCCAGCCTTTTTGCGGCGCTTGCGCCGTTTTTCCTCAGAGTCTGAACTTGAGGGGCTATCGCTTGGGGAAATTTGTCTCCCCCGTCGATCATGAATTCTTCTGCTTCCAGACCTTGAAGAGCTCTCGCTGGGTGAGCGTTGCTGTCCAAGTCTATCTTGGATTCTGCGATTACCAAGTCTAGCGTGGACACTGGTACGCCTCTCATTGTCTTCATAATCCTCCGAGTATTGTGAGTCGGATGTTGTACCAAGTCTAGCGTGGACATTGGTACGCCTCTCATTGTTTTCGCGCTCCTGGTAGCGCGATGGGGATGTTTCGTTAAAGTTAAGCCGAGCTTGTAGGCTCTGACTTGACCTTCTTCTTGCCTCCTCTTGCATGAGGTTAGTTAAGGTTTCGTAATTTTGAGCTACAAAATTACTTAGCGTTAACTCAGGCGTATCCTCCTCCAGCGCAACGATCTCTGCTTCCGTATTAGGCCCCCTATCCCGGTTAGGCGCGCCTGGCGGCACAGTGTTGTCCACTTTAGGTGCCGTTTGATGGGGAGTATTGAAGAGAGTGCCCTGAAGTTCTTCAGTGCTTGGGACCACCGTAGTGGTCTGGGTGGTCCCTGCGGGCAGTTCTACCGTTGGGAGAATTAGGGTTGGGCCCGATGCTTGATGACCAGGTACGCTGGTTGTCCCAGAGGCCTGCGTAGAGCTTGAATCTTGGTGGTTCTTCCTTGTGGGGTCACCATGTATTTTTTCCAACTGAGGAGTCCGCTGGCCTGAGTTTTTGTGTTTCGTCATTCTAGTTCTTAGTGTAGGGTTCCACGGATGGCGCCACTTGTTGATACAAAAGTTGGGCGTTCCTTGTTTGGGTTCCTGTTCTCGTACCAATTAGATCTTAATGCTTGAGACCTGCGCACTAAGAGAGCAAACAAACACCGTTAGGCTTAACGTGGGATTGTCTCCCACGATTATCCTCCGGCGTGAGAGTAAGTAATCGATTTAGGGTTATGTGAAGAATTAGGGTTATAAGTCGTACCTTTAACGAGAGCTATGATACCCTATATATATATACACACGAAACCTTATCAGTTTCGTGTTCCTCACTCTTCGGCGTATCCGCCCCGGATATTCGATATATATATATCTCCTTAATAGGAGATATCCTATATCTAATCCATAAATAACTTTGGGTTTGGGCCTCGTGAGCCCAAACCGTTATCATAGTAGCCCATACGTAGTGGGCTTAAATGTTAGTGACGTCTAATGCTCGGGTTCGTGACCCGAGTATAGACTATAAGTCATCAACTAATGTGTAACTGATGCCATGTTTATATCCAAGTGTAGGATCATGAGAGGACCAAAACATCGGCAACAAATCATTATACTAACAAGCATTTGGTCAAACTCATCTATCCTATATTTAAGTCAAACAATTAGCCTACTAACTCTGTGTTAATATAAATAAATAAGGGGACTACTATACTAACGGGGTCTACCCCATTTTCTGCAAACCCTCCCTACCACTAGGGGCACTTTTGCAGATTTTGTCCCTTTTTTTTTTTTTTTTTTTTTTTTTTTTTTTTTTTTTTTTTTTTTTCCCTTTTTTTTTTTTTTC
>LBNU01009197.1:44237-84214 GCA_014162995.1 Artemisia annua | reverse complement strand
CAAACAAAGCAAAACAAGTACCCCCAAGTTACCACAAGCAGATTCACAAAGTAACTCTCACCACAAACAAAGCAAAACAAGTACCCCCAAGTTACCACAAGCAGATTCCACAAGTTACAACAAGTGCAGATTCCACAAGTTACAACAAGTGAAGATTCCACAAGTTACAACAAGTTACAGATAGGGTTATGTTATATTGACGGTGCCAAGTTTTTTAGTTTAACCCTCTAGTACCTAGCGTTGGGTTATAACACAAGCCAAGTGAAACACAAGCCGCAAGTAACAAACCACAAAGAAACAACAATTATCTAAGGCTGCCGATATGTCTCAATCACCATTTTACACAGAACAAGTAATCACCATTTTACACATTAATAAGACAGAGATAACATAGGCTCAGATTAAAAGCTGTTTCACATATTATCATATATAGCTGCAACATCAAAGGTTGCAAAATTAAGTTTTTTATGCCGTCCATTCGGAAATGCCACGCCAAAATCATGTTTTTTTTTAAATCATCATTGCCTTATCCAAGTTTGTTTTTTTTTTTTTTTTTTTTTTTTTTTAAAACAAGTTTCAAATTAGCTTAAAATAACAAACTGCTTATCAAGCATATAAGCAGTTTGTTATAAGCAGTTTGTTATTTTCAGTTTCATAAGCAGTTTCATCACCCCGTTAAACTAAAAAACTAGCCACAGTCAATATAACCCAACCCGTAAAGTATATAAGAACGGGGTCTAATCTGATCCTGTTTGCAAATGGTTTGCTTGTGTGCAATAAGCACATAAGCACTTTTTTATCATAAGCACATAAGCAGTTTGCCAAGAAACCACACAGAGCCTATGGACTGGGGTAGGCCAGAGCATGTTTTTATACCACTCAAAGGTGGCAGATCAAGGTGTTAACCTACCCGTTTGCACCCACACAACTCAAGCAGTTTCACACAAGCACAACTGCTAAAGCAGTTTCAAGAAACCATCAAAACTGCTAGTTTCAAGAACCACCTCACAAGTATCAAATAATCACCCACCACAACTTGATAGATCTTGTCAATTAAACAACAAATGTATCAATTAATCACATAATCACCCACCACAGACCCAAAAAAACCCAAACCCTAATTTTTAAAATTTAGGGGTTTCATAAAAACTAGATAGATCTGGTAAATTAAACAACAAATCCTTCAATTAATCACATAATCACCCACCATAGACCCAAAAAAAACCCAAACCCTAATTTTTAAAATTTAGGGGTTTCATAAAAACTAGATAGATCTGGTAAATTAAACAACAAATCCTTCAATTAATCACATAATCACCCACCACAGACCCAAAAAAACCCAAACCCTAATTTTTAAAATTTAGGGGTTTCATAAAAACTAGATAGATCTGGTAAATTAAACAACAAATCCTTCAATTAATCACATAATCACCTACCACAGACCCAAAAAAACCCAAACCCTAATTTTTAAAATTTAGGCGTTTAATAAAAACTTAATAGATCTGGTAAATTAAACAACAAATCCTTCAATTAATCACATAATCACCCACCACAGACCTAAAAAAAACCCAAAACCCCCAATTTTTTTTATGAAACCCTAATTTTTCAAACCCAGAATCAGATAATCACGTAGCACTCACCATAAAATCCATCAGATATCACATACCCACTCACCACTCAACATAAAATGTGAGTGATTTTAGATCTTAAAACGTTTTTAGATCTAAAATAGAGAGAGAAACAGAGAGAGAAAAAGAAAGATAGAGAGAGAGAGATGAGTTAGCGTGTGTGTGTGTGAGAGAGAGGGTTGTGATAAAATAGAGAGAAGCGTCTGTGTGTGTGACAACTGTCCCACCCAAAACACGTTTTTAACTTTTTTTTTCTTGTAAATGGTAAGTTAAAAAAAAAGTTATATGTTGTAAAAGTTATTTGTTGTAAAATGTAATAAAATTTGTAAAATGTAAAAGTTATTTGTTTAAAATGTAAATAAAATTTGTAGTAATAAAAAGTATAAGTAAAAATTTGTTGTAAATGGTAAGTAAAAAAAAAGGTTATATGTTGTATTTGTAAAAAAAAGTATTTTGTAAAAAAAAGTTATACATGTATCATTTGTAAAAAAATGTGTAAAAACTTTTTATTATAAAGAGAAAGCGTGTTATAACGCGTTTTTTTTTTTTTTTTTTTTTTTTTTTTTTTTTTTTTTTTTTTTTTTTTTTTTTTTTTTTTTTTTTTTTTTTTGTAATAGTTATGTAAAAATGTAGTTTTAAAAATGTAAAAATGTAAAAGATATATATCATTAGTAAAAAAAAAAGTTAAATAAAAGTTGTAAAAATGTAGTTTTAAAAATGTAAAAATGTAAAAGTTGTAAAAATGTAAAAGTTAAATGTTATGTATTTTCAGGTTTTCGATTCTCACGAGCAAATAACTGAGTGGGTGCAAAATATAGCTCGGGCGCTCGGTTTTGTTATTGTTAAAAATAGAACCAAATCAGAAGATGGTCAGATGAACGAAATCAATTATAGGTGTACAAAGTGTGGGAAGTATGAACCTCAAGGTAGTGGAAAACGGAAAACCAAAACATGTAAAACCAATTGTCCATTCAGATTAGTTGCGAAATATCATCGAACACAAAATTATTGGATTTTGAGGGTGAAGGATGATACGCATAATCATGATATGCTAGAGTCGTTGCATGGTGTGGCATATGCAATGCGATTAAAGGAAGATGAGTTGGGTTTGGTCAAAGAATTGACAGAATATAACGTACGACCACGTAATATACTTTCAATAATACAGGGTCGTAATCTGGATAACGTGTCTAGCGTTAGAACTATATATAACGCACAAGATAAGTTTCGGAGAGCCAGAGTAGGTGATAGAACTCCAATTCAAGTCCTTTACTCGCATTTGAGGGATTGAGGGTATACATGGTACCCGAGGGTAAATGAGCATACCAACGAGCTTGAGGAGCTTTTTTTGTGCACCCCACATCGTATGCTCTATGGTGTACATTCCCTGAAATCATGCTGATGGACTCCACGTACAATACCACGCAGTTTAAATTGCCGTTGTTGGAAATTGTTGGAGTAACTTCAACAAATAAAACATTTTCAATGGCGTATAGCTTTATAAGCTGTGAACAAAAGCATAATTTTAGATGGGTATTGCAACGTGTGAAGTAAGTGATAGACGAAAGATATTACCCACGTGTTATCGTCACTGACAGAGATTTAGCATTGGTTGGGGCAGTAGAAGAAGAATTTCCTAACGCTCACGGATTACTCTGTCGATGGAATATACAGCAAAATCTGCTCCAGTATTGCAGAAACAGATGCAGTGGGTTAAAAGAGTATGAGTCCATTAGAAACAGTTGGGACTGGATCGTTAAAGCTCCGACACGCGAAATGTTCGAGCAACGTTATCACCGCCTACAACAGCGATTGGTCGACCATGCGGGTACTTAATTATTAATTCATTGTTTTTTATTATTTAATAAATAAGCACCCGAATGACCTTTTATTAATTCATTGTTTTTTCAGATATCGCTGAGTATCAGGATAACTGGCTGCGAGGTTACGCAAACAAGTTTGTCTCGTATATTACCGAAAAATATCGCTCCTACGGCCAGACAACAACGTGCAGAGTTGAGGCTCACCACGCGTTGTTGAAATTATATTGGACGGCACACAGTCCAAATTAGACAGGTTATTGATATCGGTCGATAAGATTCTCATTTCGCAATAAAATGGGATAAAAGAGAGTTTTAATAGAAGCATCAACGAGAAACAAAATAAATGTAATGTATCACTATTTGAAGAATTGTGGTATAAAGTTTCCAAACATGCTTTCGATCTCATGTTCAAAGAACTCCACAAGCCGATCACCGCAGACCAGTGTAGCCATAAGTTGTATGCAATATATGGACTACCATGCTTTCACATGATGCAATTCTACATATGTCGTAGTAAGTATATTAAATTTATAACTATCAAGATGTTTTCCCCATTAATATCAGTAATTTATATAAGTCACTTTTAATGAATTCAGGACTCCCCATTCCACTAGAATCAATTCCTATTTTTTGGAGAACCCTGTCTGTTCCGTGGCCTGTTATCAATAGGCCACCGCCCGATGATGATGATGATGATGATGATGATGATACTTCGTTTCAAAATGACATTCAACAATTCACGAATATTTTTAGCAAAGCATCGTCGTTTGTCAAGAAAAATATGTTAACCCATATGAAAGAGATATACCAGCCTGAATCTGTTGGCACACGAGAACCTGCTATCCGCAAAAATACCCGTGGACGTCCGAGCACAAAGGACAAAAAGGGCAAGGCTACACAAGTCCCGGACTTGAATGAATTCCCGGACTTGAATGAAGTACCAATCGTAGATCACCGAAGAAGTACAAATTCAAGATGTACGAAAGTCCCGAACTTGCGGAGAGAACCTCCAAGACATAGTTCTTACACGGGTGATAGTCTACGCCACAAATTATATGTTGGAGATAATGTGAGCAATGATTTTATTGAGCATATTCCACAGTTTTTCCGTCCATACGTAATAAGTATACATAATGTGGTTGGTGATGGAAACTGTGGGTTTCGGTGCATTGCCCACATTCTTGCTCAAGACGAAAATAGGTGGGCCGAAGTCAGACATCTGTTATTGCAAGAGTTAGACAGACATAGGCAAACTTACATAAGTATGTGGCAGCAAGATGACTTTGACCGAATTTGGTATACAATAAACTGGTTCAATGGAGGTGCACCTGAAGGTCGCTGGATGATGATGCCATACACGGGGCTGGTTATCGCTTCAATGATTAAGCGACCTGTTGTATTTATATCCCAGCAAGGTTCCACCACATGTTTTCCGCTTTTTGATGGGCCAAACTTATCACAAGGAACCGACCCCCTTGTGATTGCCCGTGTGGGGGAGAGAAACTATGCTCACTACATTTTACCGACGATAGACAGAGATACTCCACTTCCGCGTAACTACCCACAATGGAGGTATTTCAGACAGCCAGTTGCAGCCGAATGGGAAACTTTATATCATCATCGACTAATGGAGTAAATAATTATACAGACAGGACATTATAAATGATTATTGATTTATGTTGTAAATAATTATACCGACAAAATATTGTGAATGATTATTGATTTATGTTGTAAATAATTATAACGACAAAACATTGTAAATAATTATTGATTTATGTTGTAAATATTTATACCGACATTGTGAACGATTACTGATTTATGTTGTAAAAAACTATTTGGTGTATATAGTAAATGATTAAATATTTATTTAAATTAGTAATAACATTATTGATTGATGCTGTAAATTATTGTGCAAATTCTTTTGTCAGGTGGGAGGAAGAAATCCTTTCTTGTGTCGATGTGAGAGAGGATTCATTATAGAACGGTAATCCGGGAAAGAAGGTAGTCGTGGGCGACTGTATTATGCATGTCCTGATTCAGTGGTAAATAATCATACGTTTGCTTAGTTATGTAAATATGTAAATAATTTGTTTGTTAAAAATAAATTTCTTATAATTTTATTAACATGTAACAGCCAGGTACAACTAACTATGGGTGTCGATACTTCATGTGGAAAGATGAATTTGAAAGGAGGTACTTTAATCAAGCCTCTTTTTCAGCGCAGTGCTCAAACTGCGTTGCTCATTTAAATAAGATTGACGAGCTTGAAGCAAGAAACAAGCTGTTAATGACAAGAATAAAGACGCCGGAGATGGAGTTAGAATTGGCAAAGAATCCTACGGATCACGCTTGTCAGTCCGGTGCAAGGCTCCATGATCTTTTAAATGATATGAATAATCTTCATCTGTCGTAGATGTTGTTGTTTTTAAATAATATGTTAACGTTGCGTTTAATTTAATAATAACAGATGTTGTTGTAGTTATTTAATGTGGTAATATTTAACGTGCTATTATACAAACAAAATAATTATACAAAACATTATACATATACAAAACATTATTAAACACAAATATACAAAAGATTATACATATACAATACATTATTATACATACACAATCCTTTCTATTTAAACACCAAAAAAAATAAATAATAAAAAAATAATAAAAAAGCAAAACGACAAAAATCGGAAAAGTAAAAATACAAAAAAAGTACTTCCTAGGTACTAGACCCCGTTAAACTAAAAAACTAGCCACCGTCAATATAACCCCACCCATAAATAAACTCTATATGTTGCTATAATGATAACTCCTTTCTGTTATGCAACCTTAGTGCAAGTATGATCACGATGAGCGTTTTATGATTGAATACTTGTGAAACATCTCCTTTTTGTTATGCAACCTTAGTGCAAGTATGATCACGATGAGCGTTTTATTATTGAATACATGTGAAACGTTTCATCAAACACCCATTTATAACTAAAAATATTCAAACTTAAAATTGGATCAAAAATAATGAAATAAAGAATCCGTGTAACATTTTAATAGGACCGAAATTCTTGCCTTGGATTTTTTGTTTGAATTTCTGATCGCGATCTAGTCGCATTTGATTTTCTATCCGAAGCCATACATAAACCCTTTCTTGATCTCCTCATACTATCATAGTATGGATCTGGTTCTTACGGTTGCGGATTTAGGGTTTTCAATGTTCCTTTTTTTTTTCTTTTTTTTTAAGATGGAAATGTAGGGTATGGGAATGTTGGAGGGAGGGAAGGGATGTGCTTTTTTGTGTATATGTAATCTGTCCATAATTGGGGGATCAGGATGGAACGGGTAAACTGACAACATGAGCTATTGTTAAATTACATTATATCCTCATTTGCTCATGCACGTCTCATAAATCTGACCTAGTTACAGCAACTATCTACCACAAATAACCACAAGAACTTAACAGTTTTTATCACAGAAAATCACAAGCTATCAATTGTAAGTCTACCCTAATATTTACAGTTATTATCTTCATGAATTCTTTGTTATGGTGTAGTACATATATGAGTTTTTGTACGCGTATATTGCATTTGTATATATCTGTTAGTGCAAAAAGTGTGACGGGTTGAGACTGGGCTTGATAATGCTTTTGGGCTACTCCGGACGAGTGTCTTGAGTAGTAAATTATGCACTAATCCAAGTGAATGTTTGATTCCTGCACAAGTAAGAGTAAACCGTTAGCCTTACCCTGGGGACGGACCCCACGATTAAGCTCCGGCGTGAGAGTAAGTACTCATGTTGTCAGAGGAATGTGAGAGTATTAGGTTGAGTGAGAAATTCTTACCTCGAAATGTGTACTGAGGTTACCTTTTATAGGTGATGAAAATGCTAGGGTTTCCTATTATTTCGCATATTTGCTATACTGGCCGAGGTGGGACCCTTGTCGGGCAAGGGTCCGGAGCTTAATCGATGTTCTGTAGACGTGGATCATTTTCCGGACCGTGGGTCGGTCCGTGAGCGTACTTCGGGAGTGCCGCTCAATTTGTCCGTAAATTTCCTTATGCCCTGCTCGTGGCCTGGGCATTTAGTTATACCCTGCTTCGGGGGTTTATTGGACTGTAGCCCAGTTTGTAGTGGGGCCGGAGCCTACTTTTTGCTGTTGGGCCAGAGCCCGATCCGTGTGTTGGGCCGGAGCCCGATTGTGTAGTACAGTCCAGGCCCGGTAGGCCTGCTATCCGTACTATACGTCATCAATATCTATATACATATGATCATGATATGGTGTAGTTATAATATGTCTATTTGTTGTTGGCATCATATCAAAACATCGTTGGCCAAATAAAAAGTTGTTATTATGAGTTTAATAAGAAGCTGCTATTAAAGTTACTGGAGTTTCTTAGTTCTATTTCTATTAGTTAGAACATGGACTTGTCCGTAAAGTGGTAGATATGAAGCTTATTAATTGTCAAATTCAGAAGTATTGCTGAATTTTTTCATAAGGCAACTGTACTACCTTTCTGCTGCACATTTTCGACATTGCTCTTTGTGATTTATGTTATATCTCTGCAACTGTACTAACTTTCTGTTACTTATCTTTTACATAGATTAATTGGTTTGGTTCTAATCCTTTAGCTCATGGATCCAGTGCATATACTGCTGCATTTCCATGTGGGATACAGTGGATCGGTTTTATATGTAGTTTTATGGGCGTTTGGCACTGTGGGTCAGCACTATATGCAGTTTTATGGGTGTTTGGTGTATTTCTGTTGTACAATGGGGCAGTAGTCAAGAGAGTGTGTCTAATTGTCAAGAAAGAATATACGGTAGTTACTATTTTTGTACTTAAACTGTATACACAAAAGTATTAGTTGTGTATCTTATTTGTTACTGTTGTTGCTACAAATCTTGTAGCTTGGAACTAATCTTGTAGCTTCAAAGCCCATTTTGTCAACTGAAACATCAGTCATTTATTAAAAAGTGTTGTGTTAATCTTTAGCATGAGTTGGAAATTGGAATAAATTGTGTAATGTGAACACAAAGAAACCATTGAATTTTTTTCTATTGGTGTAGAAAATCAGTTACTTTTGCGAACTCAATCTCATATTGAGATGTCAAACATCATAAATTACAAAATTAACAATCTAAGTTTTGATAGATTACTTAGTTTATTATTGTTCCGCAAATAAAATACGAAACGGACTTTGTTAGATGACTAAGTCAGTTGTCCCAAACCTAATTGTGGGTTTGGATCCATTAGGTTTAGAGTTTGTATTGCTTGTTCATTAAGCTATGTATTTATTATAAATACATAGGCAATATTCATTATGTAATCACAAAACGCATTCAATAATATTATTATTTGCTATTTCACATGGTATCAGAGCTTTAGGTAAGATCCACCTACAAAATTTGTTATCCACCTATCATCGGCTACTCGCCGGTGATTCGGAGGGATCCTGGTTATTTTCGCTTTATTTTTATTTTTTATTAGGATTTTGGTTTTTGTATTCAATGCTTAAACCCTAAACCCTAGCCGTCAAAACACACAAAATATGTTGAGTTGCCTTCAATCAACCATTTTTTTCGCCGTCCTCATCAAGTTGTTTTAATTATTGAAGATCATATTCGTTTTTCGCAAATAGTTGGTCCAAAAAAAACGTCACTCAAAGGAGGAGTCTCAAGCCATAAACAACTATACCGCCAAATACAATTTTGCATCCGTTCAAACAATTAACAAAGAAGATGATAGAAGAAAATAAGAAGTGGCTTGCAACATGTGTTCCAGTTTGTCAATCCAAAAGCCTCTCGTTCAAACTGCGTGAGAGTGTTAGATGACTAAGTTAGTTGGCCCAAACCTAATTGTGGGTTTGGATCCATTAGGTTTAGGGTTTGTAATGCTTGTTCATTAAGCTATATATTTATTATAAATACATAGACAATCTTCATTATGTAATCACAAAACACATTCAATAATATTACTGTTTGCTATCTTCATTATGTATTTGAAGATTGCCTATGTATTTATAATAAATGTATAGCTTAATGAACAAGCAATATAAACCCAAAACCTAATGGATCCAAACCCATAATTAGACTTGGGCTAACTAATTTAGTCATCTAACAGATTTATACTTAAAGTTTGGTTTTAGGGTGCGTTTGGTATACATGAATGACAATCAAAGAATGAATTTTCATTTCAATAATGATGTTTGTTTAAAACTGTTGACTTTTAAACTGGAAGTGATATACAAATATATTTTGTACAAGATAGTCAGTAGATGGGTAGGATATGAGAGTTTCATACTTGGATCCACATTCTTTCTCTACATTATTAATAAGATACTCCATCCGTCCTAATATAATAGTCCTTGTTTGACTTTTAAAGTATTTCTTATTCAATTTTGATCTTTTAATTTGTGTTATATAATACTTGATGAAGATTATACCAATGATAATACATTTAATAACCCAATACATTCATATATTTTGCATCAAGTATTATATAACACAAACAAAAATACTTAAGGTCAAAATTGAATAAAAAGGACTTTAAAAGTCAAACGGGGACTATTATTTTAGGAAGGGGGGAGTAATCTAATATAATATCAAATATGATAATCAAACTACAGAACAATATTGGATTTTATTACTTGACTCATATATATTCACATTTCACTTTATACTGAAACTCGTATCAATTGTAATTCATGAGAACAAAACAAATGAACCCATTAATATATGTCCATTCTCACATCTCCAAATTTAAAAAAAAAATTAAAAAATTAATAAAAAATAAATTAAAAAATGCCTCTAAATTTTTTTCCTTCATAAAAATTTATTTCCATGTATCAACAAAACAGGGAAGAATTCAATATAAATCAAAAATTTTTGTAAAAATCTAATTAACAAATCATGTCCATTCACTTTCTAATCAAATTAAAAAAATAATAAAAATAATAATAATAAATAAATCTCACTTTCATTATTATTTTAAAAAATTAAATATCTTACAAACCTTTAATCATTACGCGAAACGAATCATACAATCACGGCGAGAATTAAATCGTCTTTCTATAAAGGAGAACTTCTATAAATTTTCGAGGAACTTTTTTTGAGTTTTTTTTGTGAGTGTTGAAATTTACTGCGTGAAAAATCACATGTGATTTATAAAATTGGAATTGATTTGTTTTTTTGAAAATCACATATGATTTATGAAAATCACATGCGATTTGTGAAATTACACATAACTTTTAAATGAACAAATCACATGTAATTTTTGAGGACGTAAATTTCAACAAAAAAAACTCGTAAAAAAAAGATTGTTTAAAATATATCGAAGTGCTCATATATTGAAAGATTAAAAAAAATCTCGTCATGATTGTGTATTTTTTATCGTTTAAAGATTAACTATTTGTAAGATATTTTACTTATATGAAAAAGGTTGAAAATTTGTTTATTGATGGATTAAAATTTGTTAATTTAATCTTTAAAAAGTTTATGATCTATGTTAATTTCATTTCTAACCTTTTGTCTATCAATATGTAAGAGTAATGATTTGCACACTTCACAAATTTATTTGTATACTCCAATTTATGGTATCTTGACATTTATACTCATACAAAGATGAAAATGAATAAAGTGATGTAAGGGTATAACTGTCAAAACACCATAAATTGGAATATGCAAATAAATTTACAGAGTGTGCAAATCATCACTCAACGTTTAATTTTCGAAAAGATAATGAGGTAGTGATTATAGACAGGCCTAAACGTTTTAAAAACTAGTTCTTGAGATGAGATTGTGCAGCACTCAGACTTGACAAACTAGAAATTAGCCATGAATCTTGCAACTCATTGTAACTTCACTAATATGGGCCTTAGCCCACGACCCACAGACTTCTTGTCTATACTAAGCATCACTAGCAGCTTCTTTGATACTGGCCCACAAGTAATATCATTTTCAAGCCATAATTTAATTTGGTTTTTTCTTTTTCTTTTTCCTTTGTTTTTTAGTCAACAAGATGTAGGTTTGTTCCATGTAACTGGAGGTGTTTATGGGCGGTTCGGTGCAGTTAGTTAGAAAATTTAAACTATTCATCATGGGACGGGTAACTAATTTTTCTACCCTAAACCGAACCGTACTAGGCGGTTACCCGAATAAGCGGTTACGCACGGTTCGGGTCACGGTTAACAATTTTATACGTTTAATCAAGTTTAACCGTATAAATAATAACATGATCTAGAACGCAAAACGTAGTTTTAGTAAAACTAAATAACATCGAATAGATTAAAGTGACATATAAGGTGTTTCATCATAAGATTGCATTCAGATAAACATACATCACAAATTAACAAAAAATATTTATTCGACGTTTATAGGTTACAATCACATTAATTAATTTTCACACATATATTTCTAGCAGAGGTTTACATTCAGTGAAAAAAAGCGTTATATTATAAAAGTAGTGCAATAATATAATCAATACTTGTATATATATATATATATATATTTTATTTTTATTTTTTTGTAACTAAGTGAAAATGATTTAAAATATCATCTTTTTTAGCAAAATAATTTTAAGCTCTTATAAACCTTCAAAATCTGATGCGCCAAACATGCAACAAACCACAATCCCTTTTCTTACATTTATAAAAATTAATTCTTCTATTACTAATTATTTAATGCATACACATTTTAAATTTTGAAAAAACAATTTTAAATAAATAAAGGTAATATTGTAAAGAAAGATATTTCCTTATCTCTTCATTTATATATTTAGTAATTAATAATTAATTTTAAACAAATGATAATGGATAAATAAAGTAAAACAAGAGGAGAATCTTCTAGCAATGTTAAAGCATAATATTAGTCATGAGTTGAGATTCATATATATATCTCATATTTTTCATAGATTTAATAAATCAATCGCAGCCGTCTAGTTCTTTTATTAAAATTAATAAGAAAAAATCAACTTTTTTCTTTAAATAAAATATCTTAAAAATGGTAAATTGTTAAACGGAAAAAAATGCATCATTGTGACGAGAACTTTTTCATCTTCCAATAGACGGGCACTTCGATATACTTTCGATGAACTTTTTTTTTTCGAGTTTTGTTTTGGTGTTAAAATTTGTGTCTTGAAAATCACATTTGATTTGTATATTAAGAATCACATGTGATTTCACAAATCACATGTGATTTCAGAAATCATATGTGATTTCATGTGATTTATCTAGACGTAAATTTAAACATTTAAAAATGTCGATAAAAATGTTTCTCCAAAGTATATAGAATTGCCCCTCTATAGATAGATGATTTAATTCTTTTCGTGATAGTATGATTCTTTTCATGTAACGAACAACGGATTGCTTCATTGGATTTTTAAAGAATATTCGATGGACACTGATTTTTTTCAAACCCATACTTTTAAAATGTTCTTTTTCTTCCAAGTTCCTAAAGCATTATTCTCATTAAGTAAGGATCTAGTGAGAAGAAAATTTAAAATGAGTAGAATGAGAATAACCATAACCGCATATTTGAGATACATCGACTTGAATTATACGTATCTTTGTTCATTTAGATGCATCCCACTTAGTTTTAAAAGTGATTTTAAAGTGATTTTGAAGTGAAAACGATGTAAAGTAGTACTAACAACAAATTTAACGCACAAAGGACGAAAAATACATAGGATTCGTCTAACTTGATGAAATGCATCTAATATATGTATATGCATATAATTTTAGTTAAAAATATATTATGATGTATCTAAAATTTAATTAAAGTCGACGTTTCTCTAATTTATATTATGGTTATTTCTTATCCTTTTTATATTAAAATTTTTTCGCATTTGATCCTAATTATATTCTCATTGCTATCTTAATTATGTTTTTACTACTTATTCACGTGCAATGGTTAAAATTAATAATTCGCCCGTCTCACAAATTTTCCATTTAAAAAATTGCTACTTTGAGCTTTAACAACTAAGCGGGCGTTTCTTTTTCTGTTAAATCGTCTTAATGGTAACAGGAGTGGGCCCAAATAATATATTAATGTTTTATTTTATGTTGGGGTCCACAAAAATTTGTTAAATTGTCTTACCACTAAGGCTTTAAAAAACAAGATCCTCCCCATCTAGACCAATTAACAGACGTGGACCCACATTAAGACCCACATATATATTAAGATCTGTTTGTGGAAAGAAAAATGAAACAAAGCCAGCCATGCATTTTGTTAATCAAATTCTGCATTTTTTAGAATATACAATACAAAACATTAAAATTTTGTAGGATAAATAATAAATTTGGAACAGGAAGGTATACCTTTTTCTTTTTTTGAACCAAGAAAGGTATTACTTTATTCTTATAAATTATAATCTTTCACATTCCATATGTTCAGATCGCGTAACATACAAATTAAACACACACACATATGCATGACCAGTTGCACATAAACAAAAAAACTATCCAACATGAATCTCCTTGACATGCTTCTTCTTAGTCACATCTTTTGGTATAATTACATGCAACACTCCATCTTTCATCTCTGCCTTGATCTCCTCCACTTTTGCATCCTCAGGCAGCATCAGACTTGTGTTGTAGTACCCGTACGTGGCCGCTGACCAAAACTCGTCATCTGAACCTTGTCCCTCCTCCTCTTCATGACGCTCTCCTCGAATGAACAACATCCCGTCTTCAACGGTAATCTTCACATCATCTTTTGACAACCCTGGCATTTGATATTTTATGCTGTAGCTTTCATCTTTCTCTTTAAATCTCTTTATTAGACGCAAAGGGGACAAGTTTGCAAGCACTTTGTTCATGTTTGCCGCAGTATCAATGAATGCATTCGCGAGTCCTGGTTTCATGAAATCTTGAAATTAGAGATGACTAAAAGGTTAACTAGATATTAGTTTCAGCTACCTTAATCTTGGTCCATAAACTCAAATAATAGACTTTCACATATTGTAGGTGCATCTCAATATTTCATGATAACTAAAGAAGACTTGTGACACATAATTTTGGATAAGGTGCACTTAGATTTAGAAGAATCAAGATTTTTGGAAAGACTTTACACCATGGAGAAAAACCTGTGATTCACATGCAACTTCTGAAACCCTTTAGTCTGACCCTGATTCCAATCTTATAATTACAACACATATGTATTAGGTTGTCTTTTACGTACTTTTATAGAGTTTATACATGACTTCTATATAACTTTTACTGACAAGATTTTCTTGCCAGGAAAAGTTGAAACAGTCGTTATAGATCAGTAGATCTACCCTGTTGAAGGAAAAAGAGTCAGTAACCAAACAGTTGTTCATACTATTTTGACATAAATAAAGTTTTAGCACAAAAGGTTTGATATTAATCATCAAGTTATCCGCATAGTTTACTTTGTGTCTAATCACAAATGTTTAGTGAATAAAATACTATATACATGTCATTAAAAGTCAAACAGTTATTTAGTCAATTATTACTAGGTACTGATCAAAGTTAAGTTGGTACCAGAGAGTGGAGGGAAGTTTTGACTAGCGTTCTCCGAAGACCAAAGTGATCTTCTCTGGCGTCTCTTTGGCGAAAAGAGTTTCGTTTTCTTAGGAGAGTCCGAAACCGAAATCTCTTTAGTCTTTGGTTCTTCATGATGGTCTGTGGTGGAGGAGAACCTGTGCACGAGTTGAGAGGTCCATGTATGTGTTTTAAAAGGTGATTTTGGAGTGTGAGTGATGTTGTTTAGGATGAAACGGGACATGGCCATCGTCTTATGTTTCTGTGATGGTGATAGTTAATAGTCGAAGGTGGTTGTATGGCTTATATAATGTATATGTTATGATGTCTCGCTCGATTAAATTATATTCTTTATGAAGGTGTTAGTGGAATATAACTAGAAATAAGGAGGACAACGGAAGAACATATTAGAAGTCTCTTGTTTTCTCTTTTGATAGAATGAAGACTCTACCATCTTCTATCAACATTCTATTTACTTTTTCAAAAATGGATAGCCGATAGGATACGTTATTCTTTTGTTTTAAACCTTTTAGTCACAGATAAAATACTTGATCTGTCCTAAAAACATACGATCATTAAATTAAATTACCTGTGCATAACAACGACATGTATAGTAACATTAATTTATGTGTGTGATTATTTTTATGCATACATAATTGTGAAGTAAGTGAGAGTATGGTATCGGCGCGTTGCGGAAATTGGTACCCAATAATTAAAAATTCTCAATGAGCAATGTTTTTTGAATGTTTTTTTGGCAATAACATTATGAAATACGAGAATTTTATGATGGAATAACTTTAATCAATAGCAAATTAAAGAAAAAATACTCACCAGCACTGTTGTTGCACCGTTTGGTGAAACCTTAAAACGCGGCGTGCAGTGAACCCCCACACCTACAGCAGCAATGGCAACCTGAAAAAATGAATCAAAGTATAAGAGAATATAGTTAATGACAATGGCATACAGATAACAATTTAAAAAAAAAAAAAAATTGCAATTATTCACATCAGGCACTATAAAACACAACACAATGAAACTGACGAAACACAAAAAAAGGCTGAAACGATCCAACACAAACCTCAAATGACATACTTTTTGCCTAAACAAACTATCAGTGGTACTATAAGCTATAACATCGCAAAATGACCAACGAACTTATTACTTTCACCCGCAAACAAAGCCCCAAACAATTCAATAAATCCCCTAAACAACACAGTTTTCGGTAAAAAAAAAAACACAAAGTATCACCGTTAAATGAAAAACATGCACCGACACTATCCATGCACCATCCGGTGAAAACCTTTTGACCGGCCGTGTACTGAACCTGATGAGACGAAAAGTGTACCCGTTTTAAGGGGTCATTTAAGCCATAATTTGAGTAAATATGATCAAATATTGCCCTAAATCGTTCATTTTGTCATTTTAGGTACTTTTGAGAAGAATTCTGGAAAACATGCATATTTAGACGTTTTTGGAGCATAAAAGTGAAGAAAACGACAAAGTCTCAAAAGAAGCTGAATTTCTACCTGACGGCGTCAGAGTCACAAGGTGACGCCATCAGCCAACGTTGACAAAGGAGTGAAATTACTTTACACTTGACGGGCCAGAAAGATTTTGCAACATTTACACCTGACGCCGTCAGGTGTTGCAAGGTGTAGGCCGTCAGGTTATAAGCTAAAGAGTGACGGCCTAGAAGGATTTAGAGGGTGACGGCGTCAGAAGTGGATCTAGGCCATCCGAGGACCCTAGTGGCGGCGAGCTGACGGCGTCAGACTCTATAACCTGACGCCGTCAGAATGTAAAATCTATATATATTTTTCTAATTTTCATTCATTAGTGTGGAACTTTGTGGGGAACTTTTGGGATAAACCCTAAGACGATTTTAGCTGTATTTTCAAGGGTATTTCACCCTTGAATCCTTCATGTTCAATTAAAGATAAGTCCTCACTTAAATTAATCAATATGTCTATGTATTGGTTAATTATATCTTATGCTTGTCTTTCAATTAACATGCTAGGCTAGATTTTTCTTGTGTTTGCTTAGATCTAATGAAACCTAACTATTAATTATTGGTTGATTGGTGTGTTATTACTTTGTTGGGATGAATGTTTCATCAATGTTAGGCTTAAGAAAACTGGCAATACTCCTATATGGTAACATGCTTGAACGTCTTAAGAAACATGTAACTAAGGCATACTAGGTTATTAAGGTAGTATTTAACGCATGAGCCACTGTTTACAATCCCTATGATTATGTGTACGCGTGGTTGTAGGAGGAGATAAGAGCTCATAGAATTGGGGAGATATGTATGCCACCCCATGAATTGTTAAGGAATACACCCGTCATCCACACAAGTAATACATACACCAATTAACCGGTAAAAGATAGTTAGGGAGTAAGGAAGTCTAAGTAAACACATTTGTCTCTATATAAGTTTTCACAACCTTTTATTTTCTTGTTATTTTATTTTTATTGCAATTGTAGTTTTTGGGTTAGATGACTATCAACTAATTCCGCCCACTCCTCCAAACCCCGAGATTTTACTTTCTTTCAAAAAATATAAAAATACAAAAATAATCTTCCTTCACCTTTAGACCTATTAGAGTAGTTTTTCTATCCTAACGAACACTATTCCCTGTGAGAGAACGATCAATCCCCCGTACTTACCAATACACTATACTACACTGACCAGGTACACTGCCTGATGGGATTGCAAGCTTCTCAAGATCCCTTAAGAGGTAAAACCTGTTGCGTGGTAGCAATCCTACGCACATCAGAACCCTATAACCGACAACATCTACGATAACCTGAAAAATGAATTCAATCATAACAACATACACATAATAACCTCTACCATGTTCAACCGCAAATCCTTAAACAACACACTTTTTGAAGCAAGGATCAAACGCTTTCGTCTAGTTTCCTATTCTATAAAAACATAACTAAATCAATCAAAAAAACGCAAGACCGCAACATGCTACAACATCATCGAAAATAGGTACACCAAATCCTATAAAACCAAAACATGCAACAACCTTACTTTAAAAATCACCATCAAACACACACCGTAACATCTATAACTACACATTTTAGTTAAAGATAAGCATAATCAGATGCTCACACAAATAAAACGATCATGCATCCCGTACCTACAAAAACCATAAATTCTGCACTAACAGAACACATAACATCAAACACAATTACACATATTAGCCAAACTTCTACAAAATTACAACACGCTAACCAAATTTTAAATAACAATCAACAAAATCAAACTTAATTGGCTTTGTACCTATCATCCCTACCAAATCCCCCAAAATAATTTTAGTTTTCACATAAATTAACAAACCCTAAATAACAAAATTTTGTGCATTAAAATAAATTTTAGGTCAAATATTCTTACTTGCACCAACTGTGTGCGTGTTTGTGAGCTTTTGTATAAAAAACCAAACAATTGAAATGGCATTGCCTCTTATGCAATCGGTTCAAAAATCGATAATAGGATACAAGTGCACAACATGCAGCGAACCATCGAGACCCTAGATAATTAATCGACAGTTAGTGGATAACCCACTAACAAAAAGCGCATTAATCCAATTGTTTAATCCCTCCAAGCCGTCGGCTCGGCGTGAGAATAATGTCAGCTCAAGACGCGGCTCCATAGTGCACCCAAGCCGTCCCACTCCCTCAAGCCGATCCCCCAAGCGACGGCTTCGAAACAGTGTCGGATCCCCAAACACTTCAATGAATGTTATATAGCATAATATTATCACAATAATAATTTTAATAATAATGGCAATAATTAATTTATTATTCCTATTCTATTTAGTCATAAAACTACTAACACTTAAGTTAAATATTAATTGAGGTCAACAAAATAATATTTTAAAGTTACTATAATCAATAATTCTTTTTATTAATATTTAATAAAAGAATATCGCATCGGCTCTTCGAGTTCTTTTTCTTTGGTAAAGGGTTTCTGGGTAAAAGTATTACTCAAAAGAAGCGTTTAAGTATATACGATCCGGGTGAAATCTCACATCTCTGCTCGTTATATCGGCAAAAACAAACTCACCTTTCAAATGGCTCTTCAAGTCCTTCATCAAGCCTATCGAGCATATCGGCGAAAACAAACGCACCTTTCATGCTTCAAATAGCTCTTCAAGTCCTTCATCAAGCCTATCGATCCCTCTACATCTCAGAACAAATCTAGCTAACTGAACTCATCTAATGGTCACCTGATAATGCTTGGCTAAAACCCAGCAAAGCCGTGTTCTTTTAATTCAATTTTTTGTTAGCTCTCCAGATAACCAGCTGCCTAGCGCAGTTGGCCACCAGCTACCTTAGAAGCCTGGGCCCAGCCATGTGATGTCTTGATCCAACAAAGGACGCGAGTTCGAATCCGTTCCGCAGCATGGTTGGGTGTTGGGTGGAGGTTTTTCATAGGCATCAAACCTTTGTTGGGTAGGGTTGATGGGTACCATTATGGTACACAGGGTTGAGGGGTCCCTGCCAATCTACACTTTTTCCAACGAGTTCCTTATAGTAAATATCAAGTCACCACTAATCTCACTGCAATTGCTGAACCAACATCAATTATCATGCCAACAAATCTCCAGAGTGGCCACTAGATATTAAATAAGAGTATGATGCTCGTGTTGAATATGGTCTATAGTACCTCATGGCTCATGCTATTAGAACTGATGATGTTAATTATAAGTGGGTTTATAGGTTAAAACATGACAGAAATTGTTTTACCACTCACTAGAAAAATGGTGCTATTACTTGCTCGCTATAAATTCTGTATTTCCTTGACAGTATAGTATGTCTTGTATATATATATAATAGGTATATAGCTTTGTCAATATGCAATCAACTCTAATAGGTACGACCCATATATATAAGTAGAGTCAACCCGTGTAGTCTAATTTGATCTTATAGCTTGCAACATGCCACAACACACCAATGTTTTCTATCATAGTTATATAATGTGCATATACCAAACCTTGCAACATCTGGTACAGCAGTACGTATGGTTGCCTGGTAATAAAATCAAGTTCTCGTGTTGTCTGGTACAGCAGTACTCTAGCCTTTAACAAGAAGTTATCATGTTGGTCCGAAACCATAGTTAAAATTGTTAAAATGGTATCAAAACTACTAAACACAAGGTGTAATCACCCAACCAACCACCCCTTTGGTGATTTATTCTTTTATTACAACGATAAACACTGAAGACTTGTCCCCAACACGGATTCAAGCCAAGTTACAATTCAAGAGAAATTAGCAGTCCCTCTATTAGATGCTGCTTACAAATACTCACACACTAAACCAAAACTAAACTAAACAATATCAAAACCCAGATTACAATCAAGAAGATCTTGATGAAAACCACTAAACCAAACTACTAGTAAACCCAGAAACAAGAAGATGATGAACAAACTTTGAGAGAGAAAAAACTGTGTGTAAACCGGAGAGATAATGAGCAAAGTATGAAACCCTAGCTTCCATCTCATTCCTTATATAGCCCAGTATTACACATAAAACCCTGCACATACAAAACTAACAAAACTAACACCAAAGTTAAGTATTAGTAAAATAGGCTAAAATAACTTCCATATTAGACCTTTAAGTTTAATAAGTTTGTCACAAAGAGTATTTTTCCAATACCCTCCCTCAAACTTATTAAACAAATAAGTTTAACATGCCAAGTTTTTTAACCAAAAAAGAATGCTGTACAGAACCAAGAGCCTTAGTAAAAATGTCAGCAATTTGATTTTTAGAATCAACATGCACATTTTTAATAAGACCAGAAGCAACTTTTTCTCTCACTAAGTGAACATCAATATCAAAATGTTTAGTTTTTTCATGCATTACTGGATTAGCAGCAATTTGAATAGAAGATTTATTATCACATAACAAGTCAACCGGAAGTAACTCAGTTACACCCAGATCTTCTAAAACCTTCAAGATCCACATAACCTCACAAGTTGCAGAAGCCATACTTCTATATTCTGCTTCAGCAGAAGATTTAGAAAGTGTGGCTTGCTTCTTGCTTTTCTAAGAAACCAAGTTATTATTAACAAACACACAATATCCTGAAACAGATTTCCTTGTTACAGGACATTTAGCCCAATCTGAATCAGAATAAGCAACAACTTTAAACCGACGACTACACTTATCAAAACCAATTCCACTTCCAGGAGCAAGTTTCAAGTATCTAAGAACTCTTAAACCAAGATTAAGATGAGATTGCAAGGGAGCATGCATATGCTGACTCAAACAGTGAACAACATAAGATATATCAGGCCTGGTCAAAGTGAGATAAATAAGTTTTCCTACCAGCTTTTGATAACTAGTAATATTCTTTAAAAACTTATCATCACTAGACTCTTTATGTTCTGAAACAATATTTTCAGGCAAAGGAGTCAAAACAGGTCTGCAAGCTAACAATCCAAACTCATTCAATAATTCAAGATAATACTTTATCTGATTTAAGCACAATCCAGTTTTAGTTCTTAAAACCTCAATTCCAAGAAAGTATTTAAGTTCTCCAAGATCTTTAATTTTAAACTTAGTCTTTAAAAACTGTTTAACTTTTTCAATTTCAACATCACAATCACCAGTGATAACCAGATCATCCACATAAACAAGCAAGAAAACAACAGCCTTGTCATTCCTTTTAATAAACAAGGAATGATCATTCTTAGACTGTACAAACCCAGTTTCAAATAAAGCCTCAGACAACTTATGGTTCCATTGTCTAGGAGCTTGTTTAAGCCCATACAAAGACTTCTTTAACCTACAAACCTTATTACTTCCTTCTGTAAAATATCCTGGTGGAGGTAGCATATATACTTCCTCTTTCAGGTCACCATATAAAAAAGCATTATTTACATCCATTTGAAAAATTTTGCAAGAGTTTTGAACAGCTAAGCTAAGCAAACACCTAACTGTTCCCATTTTTACCACAGGACTAAAAGTTTCCTCATAGTCTACACCCTCTTTTTGACCACACCCTTTAGCTACTAATCTAGCTTTATACCTTTCAACTTCACCAGATGACTTAAACTTAATTTTCCAAACCCACTTACTACCAATTGGTTTTCTACCAGCTGGTAATTCTGTTTCTTCCCAAGTATCATTCTCATGTAAAGCATGAATTTCTTCATTCATAGCATTTATCCACAAAGGGTTTTTACTAGCCTCTTCATAAGTACTAGGTTCAACAGATTTATTCAGATTAGCCACAAAACAGCAATTCTCAGCACTCAATAAAGTATGATTAGCATATTTATTTAGACCATACCTAACCTTAGTATCAAGCACATAGTCATTCAATTTAGCAGGCAAATTAGAAGTCCTTTTTGACCTCCTTTGGCTAACTTCCTCATTATTTTCAATAACATTTTCAGAATTATCATTATTAGAACCAACATTTCCCTCAGATCTTATATTTTCACCTAGAGGAGTTGCAGGGTGTATCTCATCATGTCCAGGTGACTGTGAGTCACTCCCAGACCCTGGAAACTGTATCTGTTCAACCATTCCAGGTAACTGAGTATTCACAGCCTCCTCTAGTTAATGATCCCCACCTTCTCTACCGACAGATGTATTTCCTTCTCTATTAATATCAATTGGGAGGATCAGGAGTAGAAGTTTTAGGTGTAGTTTCATACTCAACATTATCAAAATAGTTTAAACTTGTAACCTCAGATTCACACTCAGAAACAACATTTTTATTTGCTTTATAAGGAAACACAGTCTCATAAAATTTAACATCTCTAGAATATAAAACATTTCTGTTTTCAAAACTCAAAAGTTTATATACCTTTTTACCACTAGCATAACCAATCAAAACACATTTTTCAGACCTAGAAGAAAACTTATCAGAGGTTTTTAAAATGGTAACAAAACAAAAACACCCAAAACTTCTAAGATGGGACAAATTAGGTTCTCTATTATAGACCATACAGAAAGGAGACTTCCCATTTAAAACAGAGGAAGGAAGCCTGTTGATCAAATAGGTAGCAGTTAGAATACACTCAGGCCAAAACACAAGAGGAATCCCTCCCTGAAACATAAGACTTCTTGCAACATTTAGTAGATGTCTATGTTTCCTTTCAGCCATACCATTCTGTTGTGGTGTGTATGCATAAGAAGTTTGATGAATAATACCCATAGTATTAACAAAATCAGTCATTTTATGGTTTATAAATTCTGTTCCATTATCAGACCTAATGACCTTATTTTTCTTATCAAACTGTGTTAAGACAAGGTTATAAAAATTAACAAACATTCCAAACACCTCATATTTTGTTTTAAGCATATACACCCAAACAGATCTGCTATAGTCATCAACTATAGTAAGAAAATATTTAAAACCCTCCCTGCTAATCACTTGGTAAGGACCCCATACATCAAGATGTATGAGTTGTCCAAAAACAGAAGACTTAGTTTCACTTAAAGGAAAATGATCCCTGCTCTGTTTTGCCTTATGACAAACTTCACAAGGACCTTATGATTCAAATTAGTCAAGTTTAAAGAAGTTTTTAATAGTTTCAAAACCTGATTAGCAGGATGCCCAAGTCTATTATGCCAAACTTCTTTAGACACATAGCATATAAAAAACTCACTCTTATTCAAAACAGCAGAACTAACACATTCATTGTCAAACATGTAAAGACCACCAAATTCACTACCAGTCCCCAGAACCTTCTCCTTTTTCAAATCCTGAATGTAACATTTAGTTTCATCAAAACCAACACACAGTTTACTATGTTTAATCATTTTATGAACAGATAAGAGACTAACATAATATTCAGGAACCACCAAAACATCAAACAAAACCACACTATTATTTAATCTCAAATTTCCCACATGAGTAATTTTGGCCAAAGTACCATTAGGGTGTCCAACAGTCATTTTTAAATCAGATATATCAACAACCCCAAACATCTTATCAGTATTATTAGTCATGTGCTGGTTAGCCCCTGAATCAATAATCCAACCCAAGTGATAACTCACACCATTAACTTTCAAATTAGCACAAAAGAACCTATAGAAATTTTGATTAAAAAACACATTACAGTTAAAAAAGGAACAAGAGGCACTACCTACCATATTGGCATGTGCAGAGGTACTGGTTTTGTCATTCAAAAGACTCATCAACTTTAACACCTGCTCATTAGTGAAAGATAGAGTACTAGCATTTTTACCATCACTATTAACATCAACATTGTTACTTTTATTAAACCCACTAATAGGTTTCAAGTTAGGATTCTTTTTGAATCCAGGTGGATAACCTATTAGTTCAAAACAGGTCCTTTTAAGCCACAATGCTTACAAAGCAAGTTATCATAATTTCCTCTATTACCATTCACGTTGTAACTAGGCCAGTTGTTATTAGAATTTCTCCTATTATTCCCATTTGGTCTAGACACAAAAGCAGAAACCTGAGCCTTCTCAGATTTCACAGAGGTATTAGGAATCCCTCTATGAGATTCTTCCCTAGAAATTATGACAAAAACATCTTTAACTTCAGGAAGGATTTCCCTAGTTAAAAGACTGCTCCTTATAGGTTGATAAATGTCATCAAGACCCATAAGAAATTGCATTAGTTTTAACAGTTTAGCATGATCAACCAATTCAGTTCTAGCCTCACAAACACAATCAGGTAATTTGGTAAGTATATCAAACTCTCTCCAAAGAGAGTTCAACTTGTGATAATATTCAGAAACAGGTAAACCACCTTGTTTAAATTTGTTGATCTTTTTGAAGCAAATTAAACACCACAGAACCATCTATTCTATCATAAGTATCCTTTAAATCTTTCCACACAACAGAAGCATTATCAGAAAACACATGACCAAGATACACATCTTGAGACAAAGAAGTCAATATCCAATATAACACAACAGCATTACATCTTTCCCATTGAGCTTCTAACAAAGGACTAGCAACATAGCCAGATTTAAGACAAGAACCATCAAGAAAGCCCATTTTATTTTTAATTTGTATAGCCAACTTAATAGCACTAGCCCAAATCCTACAATTCTCAACCCCAGTCAATTTACCAGTAACAATAGAAGCACAATTAGAATCATTAGGATGAAGATGCAAAGGATTACTCTGATCTAAACTACTAATCATAATAGCCATAATGAAACAACAAAGAAACAAATAGAGAACAGATATAAACAAGAACAAACAGAAAACCAACCTAAACCAAACAAGAAACAGATAAACAACAAGAACAAGCAAACAACCACCAACAAACTAACCACCAACAACTAACCACTCAACTTCCAACAATCCCAAGAAACCTAAAACTCCTGCAACCTAAAAAACTGAAAAGTAAAACTCACACCCAAGATAACCAAGAATCCAGCTGAGCAGACTGAGACAGACCAGAGCAGGTTTTCATACCAATCAGAGTTGGCAGGTCAAGATGTTAATCTGCCCGTTTGCACCCACTCTTACTGAGATAATGGTTTCTTAAGAGAAGAGACAAAACTTACAGTGCTTTAATACCAGATGCAGCGGAGAAACCACAACAGCTACTCTAGATTCACTTAGTCTAGAGTAACTGAATCAAGATTCAGCCCAAAAAACACAGATCCAAAAGATTCCAACGAAAACCCCAAATGTCAAATTTGGGCTTTCCAAGAATCAACCCAAGAATCAACAATTAGTTGTTAATTCTTCAAGAAACCACCACCAATTGCTCCCAATTGAATCAGGAACGAAAAACCCCAAAAATTAGGGTTTCAAGAAAAAACCCTAAAAAACCAATTGATGCAATAACCCTTCGATTCAAGAATCAATTGAAAACCAACACCTAAATGTTGAATCGATCAACTCTAAACAAGATCCCCAAAAACACCAATCTAATCAGAACCTAAAGCTCTGATACCATGTAAAAATGGTATCAAAACTACTAAACACAAGGTGTAATCATCCAACCAACCACCCCTTTGGTGATTTATTCTTTTATTACAACGATAAACACTGAAGACTTGTCCCCAACACGGATTCAAGCCAAGTTAAAATACAAGAGAAATTAGGAGTCCCTCTATTATATACTGCTTACAAATACTCACACACTAAACCAAAACTAAACTAAACAATATCAAAACCCAGATTACAATCAAGAAGATCTTGATGAAAACCACTAAACCAAACTACTAGTAAACCCAGAAACAAGAAGATGATGAACAAACTTTGAGAGAGAAAAAACTGTGTGTAAACCGGAGAGATAATGAGCAAAGTATGAAACCCTAGCTTCCATCTCATTCCTTATATAGCCCAATATTACACATAAAACCCTGCACATACAAAACTAACAAAACTAACACCACAATTAAGTATTAGTAAAATAGGCTAAAATAACTTTCATATTAGACCCTTAAGTTTAATAAGTTTGTCACAAAGAGTATTTTTCCAATAAAAATCAAGTTCAAATGCTTCTGGTGGGCTTTGAAAGCAAATGCAAAGCTTTGTTCGATCATCCAACAACTTTCATTTGCTTGAATCAACCTCTAGTTTGTTTAATACCTTCTCTCAAATATTAGTCCAATGGTTGGAGCACATGTGCTTGAGTAAATAGACCCAGGTTCAAGTCCCATCATTGGCATTTGCTTCATATAGGTACCCACCTCCGCAAAACCTATGGGTACACTGGAGAGACTTTGTGGAATAAGAGCTCAGGAGTCCGAGTCTTGGCTCGTGCTCACTCTAGTTGGTGCCCCACTAGGCCAAGAGAGTTGCCGGAGCTATTCCTTGTGGGGTGGACAATGACTGGTGCCAAAAGGCACCCGGGGTCAGGGTGTTCCCGCCGATTTACACCTTTTTGTGGAATTAGGCATGGATCGTTAACTTTTAAGTTTGTTGTAGTACAATATGATGAGATCCCATGATAAATTGTTTCTTTAGCTTTGCCCACAAAAATTATCGATCTATAGTTACATTTATTGAAAACTTACATTATCATATCAATGCCTTAATGACACAAACCTAATTAAGTAGTTATGTTTAGTGAAACCTGAATAGCCAGCCAAAAAATGTAGTTGCATTGTTTAGCATATGAACATGAATTCTATAAGACAGCAATTAATTTGCACATCATTTTTTTGTCTGATTTGGTTTGCTATAGAGTCAGCTCAAAAAATTGAGGAACTAAAGCTTATGTTATCATTCAAATCAAGTGCTTTAAATTAGCATCATATGACGTTTCAAGTGAGCCACCAACCATTTTTAATCCTATTAAACAGATCCAAATATGATTATATAAATATTAGGATTGTAAATTTATTAAAATATTTGTTGAACAACAATATGGTAACATAAAACATTGACGTGTGAAAATTCATGTGGATTCTTTCAAATAGAAAAAGCTACACACAACTCTTTCTTTATATGTTGGCAACAGAGGAATACAATTTTGGATTTAACCCGTAAATAAATTTAGTCGTCCAATGATTAGCTTTTATATGAGCATCCTACAAACATGATAATATTAAGTCAACTGTAATTAAGAAAATCATGGGATAAAAACGTTAGGCTCGGGAATAAGACATATTACAAAGCCTCAAATATGATCACAATAAAATCTGTAATGCCCGCGCATTGCATCGGGAGAAAATTCTTATTTTATTGACTTTGTTTATATCGATTTCATCATTTTTAGTTACATTTATTTACATATAGAGTGGCGTATACTTAACGTTAACAAAAAACTAAGTAATTTGTGGAAACATGATCACTTTGTTTAACGAATCTATGTTCAGGTGTAAACAAACTTTTATCCGGGTAACCGTTGCAGCAAGTTTAAATCAATATTATTTTAGAATTGCAGTCTATATAAATTGAAGGATTAAAAAGACATTTGCCAATAAGTGAAGGAAGAAAACTAAAGCTTTTTTTTACTATGAAGGATATATTAGCACAAAATGATAAATGTTTACAAGGAATTCAGTGATGAGATCCAGAGACATGCCTATGATCTCAACATACCAAAGCTAACATACAAACTGAGATATTCTAAACTCCTAATTCTTCACATTTCACTATAGTAGTAACTATATTTCCCATACCAATATAGTAACCTTATGCCATACCAACAAAGAACAACATAAAGTGCAGCATTAACAGGCCTCATTTCTACTAAAGCTCACATGCATAAACTACATTTCCTTCATGAAGATAACCCTATATCAAACTGCAGTTACATCCTCACAGAAAGAATATCATGTTATCATCCATGATAGGCATCATCATCTGCAAAAGAGCTTGTTACTTTCAGATAGATAATTACATTTTCTTTTGTAAAGACCTGCTAAGAGGCATGATGCATATCTCATCCTCACATATATGACCCTAGCTAGTAACTGTAGAAATCAAAAGAAAGAAATGAAAATATTAATTATCAGATTAAATAAATAATGTACGTTACACAAGATTAAATAGAAACTAAATGTGGAAAACCCTAAATGCCAAATGGGCCTAGACTACTACAGTCCAAACAAGCCTTATTAAACTAACATCCCTCTCAAACTTACAATGTTGTAGTGGTAAACATTGGAGTTTGTCAAACAAAAAGAACTAAACTAAAACTGAAAAGGAAACAAAAAGCAGTGTTCCAGAGTCCATACTCGGTGCTAGACGAAGTCTCAATCTGATGCAATCCAAAGTGTTACAAGATGAAATCAGGTCTAAAACAAATGGACCAGCTCGATGCAAAACCAAAAGCGATTGAAAAATCAGAGCAGAGCAACACACATACGGAGATGAATGAGAGCAGATTCAGGCAGACCAACAGATTCAGACTGATGTAGATATTTTTGTAGTATATTTTTCCAAAGAATTATTTGTGAAAATAATTCTCGGGTCGTTTTCCGTTGAGAGCTTGACGGCGAAATAGACGTATGAAAAAGTGTGTGTGAGATGAATAGTGATATAATTTGGATTTTTGATTATGAGAACTACAATTATGTAATACAAACGCAATCTAAGACAATGGGAACAAATAAGGCACACGTAAACACATAAAAGGCAAAAGGAAATTGCAAATCCCGAGCTATTCCCGAGATTTTAAAATCTAAATGCAAATTAAAAGACTAAAATGCAAATGCAAGAAGTTATGGGACTAGAAATGTAAAATTACAAAACTATTTTAAAATTTAAAAGCCTAAAAATAAAAAGTAAAAAGTTAAGGGACAGAAAATGTAATTCTACAAACTTTATTTTATACTAAAACATTTTTTTCTAAAAGACAGGGACTATTTTTGTAATTTTCCAAAGTTATTAACAAATGAAAACTGATTAAACTCTAATTTCACAAAAAATCAAAGTCAAAGGACAAAAACTGTCAAAAATAAAAATCGTTTCTATTTCTTTTTCTTCTTTTAAAACAGCCTAACAAGCTAGTTTCACAAGCTTGTAAAAAGCTCAAAACTTATCCAAATTTAAAAATGAAAACTGATTTGGAAAGCTAACTGATGAGTGCTCAAACACTCATCATTTTTGGTCAATTCTGAAACGCAAGACACCTGAAAACACGCAAAATCACATCAAAATGATGAAAATATCCAAGGATCGTGTTTTATGTGTCTCAAATGCAAAATGTTTAAAAACAAATGAAAAATAAGCAAAGTTTGCAGAATTGGCAGTTTTAGTCCCCCAACTTTCTAATTTTGGCAAAACTAGTCCCTGTAATTTGAAAATGTGGAGTTAAAGTAACTTCATTTTATCACATCTGGTTAGTGTTTGGCTAGAGGTGAGCATGGGGCAGTTCTTGGCTAAAATCAAAAGCCGAACCAAAACTTCGGTTTTAGCATTTTCTAAAACCATAAACTGTCGGTCCTTCGTGGGTTCGGTTTTGCGGTTATTGATTTCATGTCAATTTTGTATTGGTTTGAACTTTTGAATTTTGTCTAGTAAACAATTTGGCCCAAAAATATTAATTCCAATTAAAACATTTAAATTGCGAACATGCTCCAACAGCAGTGATGATATGATCAAATGCAAATGTCACAAAGCATGTATAATGAACGAATAAGGCCAAATTGTGAATTAGAATAGCAACAACGAAAAACAGATAATTATTTTGTGTATAATTGTATGCTTAACTAGCAAGTTAACTGATATATATTCTTATGGATATAATTATATAATAACAAAAAAGAAATGCATCGGATGTTTATACCTTATAGAGTTAACTACATTTTTGGTCCTCGTGGTTTACCGGGTATAACAATTTTGGTCCAATAGTTTGAAATGTAACGGATCTTGTCCAATATCCGCTGACCCGTAACACTTTTGGTCCAATGTTAACACCCCCGTTATCTCTTGCCCTCACGTGACATTCATGTGACGGGAAACTTGTAATTCACTATTATTTTCAGGGACACATTGGTCTTTTACTCTTTCCCGCTATAATACTTTAGCCACTCTATATCTTAGTCCCATTTATTACACGGTCATATCAAATTCCATCCACCTACTCTCACAAATCAATCTCACCTAAAATCAATTGAAAACCCTAATTCCCCCAAAAATGGTCATTTCTAATTGGAAGTTGAGACAAAAAAGTGCCACATTCAATCCATATGTGAAATACAGTAAGTGAATTTGGTGTTTTAGCTATTGGGTGTTTTTTTAATTTTTTCAAATTTTTATGTGTGTTTGATGATTGATTGTTGTAATTTTCTAATACAGAGAATGAGCCTAATCTTTTTTCCCTGAAAGTCAACCATGGAGGTCATTTCACTTATTTTCCTGGTCCCAAAAGAACTAGGGCTCCCAGACGTGTATACAAAGGTAGTGAGGCGGACTGGTTTGATGATGTTGATGCAGATGGGTTTTCAGTGATAGAAGTAACAGGTATGCTAAAAGAGTTAGGTTATGTGAATCCTAAAATGAAAGTGTATTTCAAAAGACCTACAGAAGATTTAGATAAAGGGCTTGAACCATTATTCAAAGATGTTGATGTGTTGGATATGATAAGCTATGTGAATAAGTTCAAACTAATGGAGGTATTTGTTGAGCATCCTGTTGATAGCACTGTTATAGAAATAGATGTTGAAAACCAGGAAAATGTTGATTTAGGGAGTGCCAATGTTGGTTTAGGGAATGAAAATGTTGATGTTAATGTTGCTTTAGGGCAGTCAAGTGAGCATAGACCTAGACCTAGTCCTATTGTTGATGAGTTTGATCCTTTGTTTTCTTACCCTGCCACAAACAATGATATGGGACAGTCAAGTGAGCCTACACATAGCCCTAATGAGACTAGTGATGTTAGAGAAGGTAGTGATAGAAGTGATTCAAATAATGAGAGTGAAGGTAGTGATAGAAGTGACTCAAATGATGATAGTGAAGAAGACAGTGAAGATAGTTATTTTGAATGTGATATAGAGGACCAAATTAATGATGTTGATGTTGACATGGAATTGTTTAGAAAAAACACTGATCCTAGTGTAGAATGGGTAGGTTCTTCTGAGTTACCTCCTAGTGAAGTAGAGGCTGATGTTGACATGGACTATGAGGAATGTGACATTGAGGATTTTGATAGTGAGATTGATTCAGATGATGATGAGGTTGAGAGGAAGAAAGCTTTGAGGAAGTTGGGTAAATCTCACAAGCCTGTAGATGGTAAGTTGTACACAGAAAACTTTTATGTTAGTCAAACATTTGCTAACAAAGAGTTGATAAAAGAAATGGTGACTAGGATTGCAGTTGAGCAGAGGAGGCAAATTTATTTGACTAGAAATGATAAGGGAAAGGTAAGAGCAGAGTGCAGGGGAATTGTTCCAACATTTTCAAATAGTGGGCCAACTGGTACAAATGTTGTTGGGCTGGTTGAAGGCCAAAGTTAAGGCCCAAGTGCAAGTCAAGGTCCATCTGTTGTTGATTCCAAATTGAAAAAGACAAAAAAGAAAGGGTTAAAGGAAGTAGGTGAGGAATTAAAGTGCCCTTGGTTATTGCACTGTTCTAAACCTAAAGGGGAAGGTACATGGTATGTGAAAATATTTAAAGATAATCATACTTGTCTTAAATCCAGGATTGTCCCAAAGTGTACAGCTTCATATCTAGCTAAGGAGATTGAGCAAACAATCAAACCAAATCCTAAAATACCAATTTCTGCTCTCAAAGATCAACTTACAAAGAAGTATGAATTAGGACTGTCAAAACAGAAAGTGTTTAGGGCAAAACAAATGGCAGAAGAGAAGGTGGTTGGAGATCACACAAAACAATATGCTCAACTGAGACAATATTGTTTAGAGTTAAAAGAAAAGAACCCCAACACAACTGTGAAGATTGATGTTGAAAGAACCTTTGAACCTGATAGTGAAACAAGAAAGTTTAGAAGAATCTATATTTGTTTAGGGGCTTTGAAAAGTGGATTCAAGGCAGGGCAAAGAGTTCTGTTGGGCCTTGATGGTTGCTTTATGTCTGTGCCATTTCCTAGTCAGATCTTAACAGCAGTAGGTGTGGATCCAAATAATGGAACATATCCTTTGGCTTATGCAGTTGTTGAGTCAGAGACCAAACAATCTTGGATATGGTTTCTTGAATGCCTTGGAGATGACTTGGATTTGGTCAGGAATTCAAACTTCACATTTATTACTGACAGGCAAAAGGTAAACATTTTTCATTCATTTTCTTGTTGTCAATATACATTAAGTAATTTGACATGTATGCAAGTATTTAACTCTTATGCTTTGTAGGGTCTTATACCAGCATTGGCAGAAGTGTTCCCAGCAGCAGAACATAGGTTTTGCTTGAAGCATATCTATGATAACATGAAGTTGCAATGGAGAGGACAACAATTTAAGGATCTTTTATGGAGATGTGCTACTGCTACTACCATACAACACTTTAACAGAAACATGGAAGAAGTCAGGGTAGCAAACAAGGAGGTATATGATTGGTTGAAACTCATTCCTCCTCAGCATTGGGCAAGGTCCCACTTTTCTCGTAAGTTTTTGTTACCCTACATACTATAATTTCAAACTGTTTAATCCTATAATTTCAATCATTCATAGTTTGAATATTCTAATTGCAGCAAGACCTCATTGTGATGTTCTTTTGAACAACATGTGTGAGGTTTTAAACAGACAACTTTTGGATGGTAGAGATAAGCCTATAATTACATGCCTTGAGTTTATTAGACACTATTTGATGAAAAGGATTGTGATAGTTCAAAATGTAATTAAGAAGAGTAATGGTCCACTCACCCCTGTTGCTACTAGATTGTTTGATAACATTAAGACAGAAGCTGCCAAATTTGATGTTACATGGAATGGTGAGGATAAGTATCAAACAGTTGGTCCTTATAGTGAGCAACATGTGGTCAATGTTACTGAAAGAACATGTACTTGTAGAAAGTGGGATTTGACAGGGATGCCATGCAAACATGCAGTGGCATCTATTTGGAACATGGCAGAGAATGGTTTGGAACCTGGGATACCTGAGTCATGGGTACACCCTACTTATTGGCTAACAACATGGGAGGAAATGTATAGATTTAAGATCAACCCTTGTGCTGGTCCAGAGATGTGGCCTCCATCAGATAGCCCTATTACTCTAACCCCATGAGACTATCACACTCCCATTGGTAGGCCTCCAAAGAAAAGAAAGAAGAGTGCTGCAGAGTTGTTTGACAACATGGTAAAGAATGGCAAATTGAGTAGGGCTGGGAAAACAGTTACTTGTAAGAAATGTCATCAAAAAGGTCACAATAGTAGATCTTGTATAGGTAGACCAGCACAATCTCAGTCAAGCCAAAGACCATCAAAAGCAAAAACAACTCCTTGTGCACCATCTCAGTCAAGCTAAAGACCATCAAAACCAAAAAAGACCCCTGCTGCACCATCTCAGTCAAGCCAAAGACCACCACAATCTCAGACTACACCATGTCAGTCTGCACCATCTCAAGTTGCACCAAGTCAGTTTACACAATCTCAAGTTGCACCTCCTGCAAAAACAACCTCTTCTGCACCATTTCAACTGATCTCAGCAAGCAGGCTTTCACCACTCAAAGGTAGCAATTCAAATGTAAGGTTTTCCAAGCCAATTAGACCAAATCCTTCTGCAGGTCCAACTGGGAGAGGGAAAAGAAAGCTTGTGGATTGATATTTGCTACTTATTATGTCTGTTTAACTATGGTCATGTGTTTTAAGACTTGTCTTTTGTCACTCTATCTTATTATGTTTGTTTACCTATTATGACTTTGGTATTTAAGTTAGTTGATCTTGTGTAAGTCTTTTATAACTTTGGTATTTGCAATCTATGTAAGGTTTTATGTTTTTGGAATTTGCATACTGCAAGGTTTTTTGTTTATGTATATGAGTTATTTGATCTTGGGGATTGATGTTTGCATACTACAAGGTATTTGCAGACTATTGTTATGTTTGTATATGGGTCATTTCATATGTTAATAGTTGAATGTTTACAAACAAACCCATTTGACATGTTAAAAGTCAACAAGTCTTGGAATAACATAAAAGAGCATTGCATTAACTTGAAGGTACATCAAATCTTGGGAAAACACAAAATACCTACAACTGACATTATCAAACACATTCACCAACTTCCCTTAACAAGAAAATACAACACCAAGACCAGCCAAGTACACCCTAACATGATCTTCATCCTTCTTGCTTCACCTTGGTATCTTGCAACACTAGCTTGTAAACCATTCATGTTTCTTAAAAGCCCAGGAATAATTTGAACAGCTCTTTCACAAATTGGTGGGTCGTACCAATCAATAATACCATGGTTTGTACCCTAATCAAGAAAAATACCAAATTAGGGAAAGGATGTGATATTTACAAGATCTCATAATTAATTACTTACCCTATTAGAACAGCAATAGAAACGCCTTCCTGGATTAATATCAGTCCATGATGTTTTAATAATTCCTATTGAATTACACCTTGGACAATGAACCATGGTTGTGTGATGTGTGTTTTTAGATTTAGGGTTCCCTGTAAAAGAGAAGGGAAGTAAATATATAGGGGATTGATGGAGAATGACTAATTTGCCCTCAGTTTTTAGTCAACTAAATGAGTTCACGGTCAAAGATAATGGGGGTATTAACATTGGACCAAAAGTGTTACGGGTCAGCGGATATTCGACAAGATCCGTTACATTTCAAACTATTGGACCAAAATTGTTATACCCGGTAAACCACGAGGACCAAAAATGTAGTTAACTCTATATGTTATAAACTAACCCATGTTGCAAGCATTTCAAATGGTTACCTAGCCCATTTTGGACTTCCATATGTTAGGATTGTTTGTGTGTTTCTTGTTAGTTGTTTCTTGTGTAGCTAGGACACCGCAAAAGTGTGGCTCTTGACCCATGGATCCCCGCCTTGGAACAAGGGGGAGCAACGATCAAGGGGGAGCTATGTTCAAGGGGAAGCGTATTCGGGTGAATAAAATAGCTCAACCATATCCCATTGATGAGTGCTCAAACACTCATCATTTTTGGTCAATTCTAAAACGCAAAACACCTGAAAACACGCAAAATCACATCAAAATGATGAAAATATCCAAGGATCGTGTTTTATGTGTCTCAAATGCAAAATGTTTAAAAACAAATGAAAAATAAGCAAAGTTTGCAGAATTGGCAGTTTTAGTCCCCCAACTTTCTAATTTTGGCAAAACTAGTCCCTGTAATTTGAAAATGTGGAGTTTTATCATTCAAGGTCCTTATAATGTTTTAAGTTGTCAAAAATGGTCCTTGAATGAATTTTTGGGCAATTGGCAAAACAGGTCCCTGAACTTTGGGTAATTTACAAAAATGGTCCTTGGGGTATTTAAAATGGAAAAAATAATATTTTTGGTCCTTGTGTTATTGGTATTTGGCAATATTGGTCCTTGGAATACTTTGGAAAAAGTGCATATTCAGTCCATGGAGTTTGGTTAAATTACAATTGTAGTCCTTGTGTTAAATGACAAAACCAAACGGGCCCTTGTTATTAACTCCATCCCAATAACCAAACCCAAAAATCCAACCCAATAAATCCCTTGGCCCATTAAACAAACCCTGGCCCAAATAAGAAATATAACTCCCCCGTTTTTTTTTATTTACTCACTCCTCCACATTTTATATACTCCCTCCCACACCCAGTCAACCTTTGACTCATCTTCCACCTCCACCCCCACGTGAAAAGCAAACCCAGGTACTCACACCCCATCCCTCCACCTCAATCCCACCTCACCATGTTCCCTTGGCCCTAACTACCTTCCAAGATGCATTTATTGATCTTAAAATCCTCCAAGTAACCAAATGGCAGTTGTGGAAAAAGGGCGCCAAAAGGAGATTCAAAGGTCAAGATTAAATATTTCTAATCCAAGGGCTGGGAATGGACAAGAGAGCACAGGAAGACAAGATGAAACCCTAGTTTTTCTAGTATAAATAGATAATGTGTATGATAAAGACAAGTAGTAGATTTTAGCTTAATTTAACTTTATGTCGAATTTATTGTAATTTTACCCTTTCAGTCAAAGTATTGGCTTGTAACTTGTTATCCTCAAGTAATTTAAGTTTTCAGTTTATCAATTCAAGTAGTTAAACCATTTTCAGTTTCATTTTGAATTTCATGCTTTTAGTAAAATATTGGTTAATACTAAGTTGTTATGGTAAAAACGACTCCAAAAGCTCATTAAAGTCCAACATCATCTTCAGTGAGCTCAGACTAGTTAATTAATGTGTTAAAGGCAACATTGCAAAAGGTCAATGAAAGTTAACAGGGTAGTGGTTGTGATCTGAGGTAGTTCATATTGGTTGCAGAGGTGATAGAAAGCCTATCTTAAAGATAGGCTAGCCTTGGGAGGTTCTCAAATAGCTGAGAACTTGATTTGTAAGCTCTTCTTTTTTAATTTTCATCCTTAGTCCAGTTTTTATAGTAATATAGTCTAGACTCATGTATGTTGTATAATTAGTATAAGTCTGTGAATTGTTGCTGATTTGATCTCTTTAGTTGTTTGTAATCTCAGTTTGATAAGTATTGTGGTGAATTTTGGCTCAAACCCCATAGTTGTAGTGTAATCATAAATTTAAGGAGTGTTTGGAATTGTGTGGTTAACTGTGTATGTGTGATTTCCAGTGATTGTGAGTGGGTTAGACAGCTTCTTTAGGTTCTTATTAGAGTGATTTGTGCACAAAATCAGTAGTTCATTAGTTGAAAAAGTCAAATCCTTAGTAGATTGGGTCTAATTTGTTCACTGTTTAGGATCTTTGATGCACACTAGGTAATGTAATTGTATAATTGGTCATTTTAGCTTAGCTTGATCTTGCCTCAGCTTATTTTAACATATTTAGTAACCTAGGATAGATTGAATCTCACATAAGTCAAAATTTCACATAATTCCAAAAAGTAAATTTTTCAGTTTGTAAATTTTTGAATAAACTAGTGATTTTCATTGTGATCTATTTATTAGGTTTTAGATTGTATGCTTTTAGGTTATTCATATTTAGTTGCTCATCTTGATTAGGCTATTTTTAGTAAATTTTTGTTTAGCTTGTAAACTGCTTTTTAAGTGGCTTCTTTTGAGCTTAAATTTCAAAACCTCCCCTGAACCACCCATTAGCCCAGTTGACCCATTTTACTTTTAGCTGTAACTTGTTGGCTAGTTGACCATTTTGTTCAATTTCTGTTGCTTTGTTTAGCTACTCAGGTTGTGATGTTATGTGTGTAATTGCTTTTCCCTTTCTTGCTTATTTCACAGCTTAATTCACTCTTTTTAAGAGCCTAGTTGTTAACAGTGGCATTTGCTTATTGTGTTGTCCTAAGTAATTGATTTTGCTCTCTGTTTGATCCCTGCTCATGATTATTGTTGTGTTTATCTGTAATATGCTGTTTGAGCTTGTATTCAACTGAGCTTGTGCTTTCTTTGATCTGTGCTCATTTGCTTTTATGAGCTAATTGTTCATTCCAAATATCACTTTCAACTTCAAATCTTTAACTGTTAGCATATTCTAGAGTGCATAAGCTTGTAAGCTTGTGAGAATTGAATTCTGAGCTTGTGTAACTGTTTCTAGGGCATTTTTATACTTGAGTATTGAATTTTAAGTCCTTTGTAGTTTTTTTGTGAGCTTCTAAGTTTTTTAGAGCTTCACTGTGAGGAACACCCATTCTGTGAGTTGAGGTCTTTTTCCCAAGCCCCTCATTTGTTCATTACCTAAGCTTATACTGAGTTTATGGGCTTTTTGGAAAGGCCACTGTGTGGACTTGTTGAATCCACCCTTCACTTGGTCTTTAGAGCTTATCCTCAGGGCTTATTTTAGCTCTGCAAAAGCCCCTAAGTCTGTTTGGTTCTGAATTGGCTTGGAATTGCTTATTTGCTTGTGGCAGCTTATTAGTGAGGTTGTATGCATGTTTCAGCTTGATTTCAATATCATTAGCTTGTGGATAGTTGGTTCTCATCCTTGGTTCAGCTGCAAAGCTCCTTGATAGCTTTTCTAATCACTTAAGCTCAAAATACTCACTGTTGGGCTTATTAGTGTGCATTGAGCTTATTTCTGAGTTCTGGCTTAGTTGTTTTCACAAAAGTTCTCCATTTCCAGTATATCTATAGTTTTGCAAAAAGAGAAATCAAAAATCATCACCTTTGCTTTTAGTGATAGCTTCTATTTAACATATTTTTTTTGCTTTTTAGCTTATTTTCCAACTTTTTCATTAAGCACTTGCTAATTTTATATTTTTCCTAGGTTTCTGTACTTATAATAGATCTTTAGAAAAATTTTCAGATTTTTCTGTGGTCATTTAGTATTTATTAGAATTTAAATTAGTCTAATAAGTAATTAAATAGTAATTAATTAATAATAAATTAAGAAAAAGCCAAAAAAAAATTAGATTTTCAGTTTTATAATTAGTTTCATAATATTTTAGATTTTTCCAATTTAAATTTTCATTTTTCCAAGTTATTTTCTTATTTATTTCATTTTTAGGTAATTTAAATTAGTAATTAATCTTAGTTAATTAATAATAATTAATTAAAAAGTCAGAAAATTATTTTTCTTTTTCTCAAAATTTTCTTTTATCATTTAGATTGTAAAAATATGTTTTTCATATCCTAGCCATTTTTAGATTTTCGTTTTCACTTTTATTTTCGTACGCGTACGTTTTTATTAACGTATACGTATATTTTAAATTAGTAATCGTTTACGCATTTCAGTAATCAATTGTAGTGTTTGTTTTTAAATTCCATTTGTAATCCCGTAGTTTAATTCAAATCAATCTCTCATTCTCATTCCCGTTTCACAAACACTTGATCTCATTACCGTTTTTCGACACAATTCACTCCTCACTGGGATTTTAACGACCCGGGAATATTTCTATACTCTCCTTGGTGCATTGAGCTCTTAGATTGTTGACTTTAGTTGACCAATTCCTTGGTTAACTTTTGTTGACCGTTTCTGAGCCAATCATAATGTTAGGGTACAACCCTTAATGACCGTGTTAGTACTAACTAAGTTTCCGTCGGCCATTTCTATCTCATAATAATTATCTAAAGCTATGGGTTTTATCCTAAGTCTAGAGGCTAAGGGTATAGATACGAAACTTCTATTGCTCCAGAATCAAATAATATTTTAACTAAATGATGATTTAAAAGAAACTTACCCGTGACTACGCTGGGATCTTGTGGATCATTCCTATCCCTCAACACGTATGCTCTACCCTGGGCACCATCAGTATTCCTCTTTGGGCATTTATTCATATAATGACCCTTTTCCCCGCAAGTATGACAAATGACTTTACTGGTGGTGGATTTCCTCCAGCAACTGGTCTTTTGTTCTTGCAATCCTTTGAGTAATGGCCCACCTTGTTGCATATGTTACATTTAATGACACAAGGCCCTGTGTGATGCCAGCTGCATCTCCTACACAGAGGGGCACTTCCGGCATACCTACTTTTCTCATCTAAAGTGGTGGCATAAGCTCTTGCATAATCTTGCCTTGGTTGAGGATAGGGATTCGTATGATTACCTCCGGTGTTATTACGGTTACTACCGAAAGCTCTCCCATCGTGGA
>LBNU01009197.1:13500-24137 GCA_014162995.1 Artemisia annua | reverse complement strand
ATTCAGTTTAATACAAGTAATAATTATTCATAATAACTATCAGTTATTTATAATTGTACACATTAATTTGAACTTTAAATTTTAAGTTAAAACAATACGCAAATCTGTGATTACACAAGTAATATTGATCATTCAATTGGTAACTAAATATTTATATAATTATTATCACTACAATAATATTAAACCAAAAGGATTAGAAAATTTGCAAACTATTATCTTACGAACGAACGATTTTACGTAGCCATATCTTACGAGCGAATGATTTTACGTAGCCATATCTATAGTATAAATATTAAACATGTGTATTAATTAGTTTAATGTAAATTATGAGACACAAGATTGGTGATTTCAATATCACGTATCGAGTTACACCTCATATTTCTTTTATTAAAGAATTTGTAGATACTTGAAAGAGAGGTTGAATAGTTTCACCGTTTTTAATTACTTGGTAAAATATGTCACCGCTTTTAGGTCTCGTTAAGTTCCTTTAACAAACTTGTTGAATTTTACTAGTTATGTGATATCTCTTAAGCTAATAGTGAATGTAACATGCAAGTAATGTAAAGAGTAAAGGAAAAAACACAACAAAAGAGACACCGAGATTTATAGTGGTTCGGCAAGAAGCTCACTCTTCGTCCTACTCCACTCCCCGAGTACAACACTCGAGAGTTATCAATCACTAAATCAACACAGGGACCTTTAATGTACTTAACATGAGTTCAAGCCTTGCCTAGAAGCATTTTTAATTTAAAGCTACAAGGACGATGGGTGTAAATTTTTAGAGCCACAGGGACCTTTAATGTACTTCACATGGCCAAAAATCATATTATAGCCCCAAAATTTGTTAATATTCCTATTATAGCTAAAACAATAACGCTTTGGAAAGTGATTAAGAAATGTCACGTCAAATCATTCCGTATAGGGCTAGAATAGGAAGATTAGTGAAGATTTGCATTGTTTAAAAAAATTAAAAGATTATTCCCTACAATAAAAAAATGTGACAAGTTTGATGCTGTTTTAGACCATTAGCCATTCTTTTCTATCAAAAAGTAACCAATTGATTATTAATTGATAGATATTGAATTGATAGGACTTAAGACAATTGATTAAACAATTAATATCAAACAATAATTAAGATTGAAGAAAAATTGAATGAACATTGAACCCATTTAAGGATAATGTTTTTTCTCCAAGGTCGCCACTATCCTCACCAAATATGCCTAATATAAGGGGGGTGACATCACCTTCGGTATCAACTTCGGCAATGGCCATGCCGAGAGCGGCATGGCCATTGCCTGCATCGCGGTATGATACTTTCGGCAAGCATTTCAGTAAAGATTACCGAATCAGCATGGCAAGAAACATTTAATGTATATAGCCGTTTGGAGGCGAGGTATGCAACATTCCCTTTAAATCATGATTGCCACTAAAAAATGAAGGTGGGGTATGATGAATCATGAAATGTGTTGGCTTGATTTGATTGATTAATGACGAATCATGGTGAAGTATGGTGAGGTATAACTGCCACCCCCTAACATGTATCTATAATAAAGAACAATGATCTCAAATTTAATAAGACCTGCTAGATTCGTTTAGTAGTGCAAGTAAAAAAGTTGCTTTTTTTTTGGTAAAGAAAAAGTTGCTTTCAGTTGGATAAATTGGTTTAGTAATTCATGTAATTCTAGCTTTATCCTCTATTGTGTAACTCATTCTAGCATCTTGCTAATTTTTTATTTACATATAGCCGTTAAAAATAAATAAATAAATAAATAAGACATATGCTAGTCTTCATTAACTACCTCACCAAATTAAACCTCACTAGTCGATCATGTGTCTTCCTATAATCCTATAAATACTTGTACTCCCTACATACTTCAAATGCCATATCCTACTACACGCCCATTTTGATTATCATAAAACAATTAAAAAAAAAAAAAAAATGGTCACAGTTTCGAAAGGTGTAAAGGAGTTGGAATATGGCAATATATATCTCTCTAATGTGGTGATTACAAGGAAGAGGAACCTTTTCTGGGGACGTAAATGGATGGCCATCGACGTTAAAATGAGTGTCGGGATTTTAGCTATTCATTTACTTTCTCTTTTCGCACCATTTACGTTTACTTGGGGTGCTTTTTGGGCTGCATTTGTGACCTATGTATTCTGTGGTCTTTTTGGTGTAACTCTCACATATCACCGTATTCTAGCACACCGCAGTCTCAAGGTGCCCAAGTGGCTGGAGTACATCTTTGCTTATCTTGGAGTCCTGTCTTTCCAGGTTCATCTTTCTTTAATTTCTTTCATGCATGCGCTCACCACGATATTTATAATAAAATTTTCAAACATTTCTCGTTAGCGTTTATATGACTGATCGAATACACTATACACATATATGAATGCCAACTTTTTTTTCTACTTTTGTAAATTTGTAGCTATAGATTGAGAGTTTATCGATCATTTGTCATTTAAACAATGTTATCTACGGGTTTAGGCAAAAGTATCCTATATTTGTTGTAGACTGTAGTGACTATATTTGGGGTATTTCTAATCATTACATGAAAAATGAGTTCTACATTTGAAAAACTTGAATCGAAGTTAAAAATTTATCGTTTTTAAAAATCCTTCTCAATTGAGAAGGAAAAAAACCTTCTCAATGGATCCAGTTTCTATATATATATATATATATATATATATATATATATATATATTCAAGAATTGTACACAACCAATAATTTTAAACAACGAAAAATGTGATGTTAAACAAGAAAGGTTTGGTGGTCATTGCTTGTTGTGTTTATTTTTATGGAGTGCTTCTAAATCATAACCCATGCATAGAGTTACGGCTAACAAAACCCATATATTCATTCGACCAATCTGGTTAACAAAATCGTTTTTTTACATAGAGGGATCCAATATTTTGGGTGAGCATTCATAGATTTCACCATCAATATGTTGATTCTGAGAAAGATCCACACTCTCCCATCTTCGGGTTTTGGTTTAGCCATATGGGTTGGCTCTTTGATACCGGCTACATTATTGAAAAGGTACATTGTATGATTGTATCTTGAAAAGGCAGTCTTGTTTTGGCTAATTATCTTATTTAAGTTGATTGTATTAACTCTTTGCAGTATCAAGATCGTAACAATGTTGAGGATTTAAAGAGTCAGAAGTTCTATAGGTTCATTAGAAGAACTTATGTATGGCATAAATTTGTATTTGCAGCCCTCGTTTATGCTCTTGGAGGATTTACATATTTCGTATGGACTGTGGTGAGACTTTGTTAATTAGTATGTCCATGTTTTTATCCCTAGCATGTAGTTACTAGTGATGAACTTATTGAGACGTCTACTCATATGTAGGGTGTGGCTACCACATGGGGTTACCATGTGACATTTTTAGTGAATTCAGCTTGTCATATATGGGGAAATCAAATGTGGAAGACAAATGATCTATCTAGAAATAACTGGTATGCATTTAAATCTAGTAAGTTTCTAAAGTTAGATGTTATGAGTTAAAATACATTAGCTTGCAGAGTTTCATATATGTAAGTACACAGGTGGGTTGCAATGGTTACCTTTGGCGAAGGATGGCATAACAACCATCATGCATTTGAATATTCAGCTCGACATGGGTTAGAATGGTGGCAAATTGACTTTTGTTGGTATACGATAAGATTTCTCGAAGCAATCGGATTAGCCACAAATGTTAAGTTGCCAGCCAATGAACACAAGAAGAAGAAAACTCTATAGTGTCTATTATCAAGTACATGTGAATTTATCGTTTTGATTTCTTTCTATGAATCATAAATGTGTATTGATTCTACAGTACACGTATGTTTATGGGCACGCTCTATGTGCTATTCAAGTATGCGCATCTAATTCAACATGTCTTTGCCTAACTTGGCTTGTGAATTTTAGTTATTTGATGTGTATCGTAATCTCCATAAACCATGTTTTTAAGCAATTCACTCAATATATTTCTCTGTTATGGCGATTAACATAGTATTTGTTTAGGAATATAGTAATTAAGGTATAAGTTAGCCCATATATCAATGGAGAGTGGAGACAGAAGGACAAGGCTACATAGATCTTGCCCATTCAGGTGATCAACATGGTCATATAAGGAACAGCTTTATAAAGAGCTTTTAGATTGCAGTTTTTTAAGTAGCGACCAGTGTTCATGTTGTATACCTAATCCTAATTTGGGAATCAAAAAGCTTTCTGCTGATTTTTCACCATCAATCCGCGATATGCAAATGGATCAAGTCTGATAGAAAATGAAAGACATGTCAACATATTTTTTGCTGTTACAATAAGAAATTTGCTAAACGGGGTTCTTAGATAATTGTAAATCAATATTAAGAATTAACCACCTCCAAGTAGTTGATGTACTACAATATTTTTGCATTTACTGAGGTCTTATAAATGACTCTTAGAGCTATATCATTAAAGTGGATTTCACAAATCATTATGGTCATTAAAATTGTTTTCCTGCTCATTTCTTCTTTAAACAATCGAAAACACCTTCAATACTCTTCGCGTTAAATCAAAATGCAATAAGTAAAATGTCCCTATGTGAGATACAATGTCATAATTAACATTTAGTCCGCTTAATCACAAGCTGTCATGTAGTATTACTTTAGACCATGAACTTGTTCTATATTTTGTACAATGTTCTTTGCTAAGCTTTTATCATCTCATTTAGAGAAAGTTAAATCATTTTAAAATGTATCTTTCTACCAAAGGCCTCTTGGCCTAGCGGTATGTGAGTGACCCATCAACATAGAGGTTGTGGGTTCAAGTCTCGTTAGAGACATGTGAGATACTGAGATAAGTGGTGTAGGTTGTGAAAAGTTGCCGTTCTAAAAAAAATTTATCTTACTTGTCACCTTTTTTAGTTCTATGTAGCAAACTAATTTTATTTTTATTTTTTTTTTATTATTATTATTATTTTTTTTTTGCAAATTGATGTACCAAACTTGCCATTTTCATCAGTTTGATGTATTTTTTTTACCTTCTCATCCGGTTGCATGTTACCATACACCAAAATAAAAAATGTAACAAGCTATACATGATTACCTCCTTTTTTTTTCTTTTGCCAAACCAAGATTTGGCATGATTGTAATTCGGGTTATTTGGTTAAAATCAATATAATTAAATTTAAAAAAGAATATAAATTGTATAATTCGGGGTTATTCTGGTCAATTCCAAAACTGAAATGAATTCAAATTTGGTTTTGGGTTCGGTTAAATCCTCGGTTCGGCATTTGTGTACGTTCATTTGTCCGGCTAAACTTAAAAGAACGAACGTGAAAAATTCTTCGTTCGTGTTCGTCTGGTTCGTTTACAACCCTAAAGGTTTGGATTTGGGTGAGGTTGATTATGGTTTTGTGGTGTCAAAGAGATGAATGGAGGAGATGGAGTTCGTGTAAACGGAGTGTTTGTAGGCCTGCCACTGATCAAAACTTGAGCTTTTAGGGTTTGGGATCGAACATTAATGTTTTAATTTAATTCTAGTTTGTCCTAATGAGGGAGGGAGGAAAAAATCTCTTACTTAAACTAGTAAAAAAAAAAGGATAATCATTTATAAATATATTTTACTTACCAACTTTTCCACACTTGTGTAAGGAACAAATTCTTTTTGCAAATTGATGTACTGTAACTTGTTTGATGTGGCAAAAACCGGCAAAGAAGGTAAAAAATACATCAAACTAATGAAAATGGCAAGTTTGGGGTAAAAGATACACCAACTTCATGAAAATAGCAAGTTTGGTACATCAATTTGCAAAACAATTAGTTTGCTACATAAAACTAGAAAATGTGACAAGTTAGATACATTTTAAAATGTTTATCCCTTCATAAAATTATTGGTCCTAATCAAACGGCATTCAGCTCTAGGAGGCAAATTCTTGACGGCGTCTTGATTGTAAATGAAAATAGTATTAACTATGCATCACAGAATGACTTAAAGCTTCTATTGTTCAAAGCTAATTTTGAAAAGGCGTTCGGTAGTATAAATTGGAGTTTTCTTTTGGATATAATGTCCCAAATGGGATTCGCTTCAAAGTAGTGTTCATGGATCAAGGGTTGCTCAACTTCTGCAGCGGCTTTGATTCTTGTAAATGGTTCTTCATATGATGACTTTAAGTTAGAACGCAGTTTACGCCAAGGGGACAACTTTTCACCATTCCTCTTCTTAATTGTTGCTGAAGCTCTTCAACTATCCATCATTGAGGCATGCAATAATAAACTTTTCAAAGGTTTGTAATTAAATAGGATAACACTAGTTTATCCTTTCTCCAATACGCAATGATGCACTCTTTTTGTTGAATGGTCAATGTGGAATGCAAAAAACTAGTAATTGTCCAAAAGTGTTTGCAAGATGCATCTGACCTTTATGTTAATCTTCCTAAACGTAAATTATACGGCATTGGTGTTAACTCATAGGAGGTTAATAGAGCTGCTATTATCTTAAATTGTGGCTATGACTCTCTCCCCTTTATATACTCAGGACCCCCTATTGGAAAGAAAATGAACCGTGTGGAGAGTTGGAGTGAAGTTATAGATCACTTTACAAATCGTCTTTCCTCGTGGAAATAAAAAAAATGTCTCCATAGGAAGTCGCATGACTCTTATACAAGTAGTCCTAGGTAGTCTGCCATTATTTTATGTTTCCATTTTTAGAGCTCCACCAAAGGTTCTTCATAAGATAGAAAACACCTGTTCTCGTTTCTTTTTGGGTTTCAAAGATGGAAGTAAGGGTATTTCATGGGTCAAGTGGAGCAAAGTTTGTTCTAACAAAAATGTCGGGAGGGGGGTTTCCCTAAAAGCGTTGAATCTTGGTCTTTGAGGCAAATGGAGATGGAGTTTCCTCAACAACCAAGAAGCATTATGGAGAAAGGTAATATCGATTCTTTATGATAATATTGGTGGATTCTAAAATATAACAGGTCTAGTACTAAAGAAGGGTATATAGGATGGCAATGTCAGCTCTTATTTACCTATTGATGACATGTGATTGGCCTTTTGTCATTCGTTCAAAAAGAAGGTTTCCAATGGTGACTCAACCTTGTTTTGTGAGGATTCTTGGGTAGCCCCTGGTACTTGTCTCAATCTTTGGTTCATGCGATTATATGCATTAGAAACTAATAAAGAAGCCATGGTCAAAGATAGATGGGTGATGTCTAACGGAAGTGGTGTCAGCTCCTGGAATTGGAGATCTCAACCAAGAGATCATGCTCTTGATGACTTAACATTTATATACACACTTCTAAATGGTGCCCAAATAATAGTTGGTTCCAAATAGATGGTTCTGGAATTATGATTCTAAGGGTATGTTTTCAGTTAAGCGATTAGCATCCTTAATTAACAATCATATTCTTTATGATGATTCTTCTATTACCCACCATATATGGGTCCACGGGTTCCAATTAAAGTAAAATTTTGTATTTAGAGAGCTGCTATTGACAATTGACAGAGTTCCTACCTTTCCTAATTTGGCTAGGAGAGGTATCACGCTTGCTTCTACAACATATCCAATATGCAAAATGGAAGAAGAATTTGTTTCTCATCGATTCATAACCTATTTATTCTCAAATACAATATGGAAGAAATTAGGGAGCCGGTGGAACACCACTTCCTCAAGTTTTCAACCTCATTGCAATAGTGCGTAACTCGATTGTCTTGGGAGGTGGAAATGGTAGTATCGCAAAGGCCTTCCATGACGTTTGTTTCTTGTTTCGATAATATGGAAATAGAGAAACATCTATGTTCATGCCTCGGTGGATCGATAACTAAAGGTTCTCGCTAAGGATTTTTTTTTCACAACTTCAACGATATTCATTACTTTGGATTGCAAACCGATCTTCAATGGCAGCTAATGACTGGTTAGCTTTGATATCAAACCAATCAAGCTGTATCTTGATCATATCTTTATTTAGGTGCATGTTTTGGGTTTTCTTATTTGATCGTTGTATTGTATGACAACTGAAAGATGTTGTAATTTATTTGGCCTCTGCTTGCGTCCTCTAATGAAATCTTAGCCGTTCAAAGAAAAAAAATAAAAATAAAAATAAAAAATAAAAAAGGCCTGCTAGGGTTGCTTATCTTTTTGGCTATGTGAGTTTACAAAGTTAACAAGCCAAACTTGTAAAAAGACAAAAATACACCGTTGGTCCCTAAACTTTCCCAAAAACATCGCCATGCCCCTAAGTTTGCAAAATCGTCGCCATGCGTCCTGTTGGGATATGAAGATCAAAGTAATGCTGAAGAATCAAAGTACTGCTTAGAGTCAAAGTACTTCTTGTGTTGAAGAAAGTCAAAGTACTTCTGTCAAAGTACTTCTATTGTTAAAGGACTGATATATAAATCTTGTTTAAGGATTGTTATGTAATTATTAAAGTAGAATATTCTAGAATTAGTTTTACTTGTCGTACAAGAATTGTAAACCGACTAGGGTTTTCCTTATGCCTATAAAAGGACCCCTAAGGTGGTATTAGAGATATACTTGTGCGTACAACATTAGAGAGTTATTTAGCGATTAGGGTTGTTAGTGAATCTGTAATAAGCAGGTTCAAAGTTTGGTTTAATATAATCATTAAAGTTTTTGTTATTCTTCTTAGCTTTGTTGAAGTAGATTCCGCATACTTAACAGAGTTATATCAGTGTTTCATCATTAGTAGTTTTGGATTTATTCAAGATTGCTAAACCTTTACAAGCTATATAGTTAGTTTGGTCAGAGTATATCGATCCAAAAAGTGGTATCAGAGCTTGTGTGGAGACTCTGATTAAGAAGAAACCATTAAAACCAATTTAACTAAACCCTAAAAGATGTCGACTGAAGCTACACCAATCCCATCCATCACCTCACTCAGAATTCCTATCATCAAGAAGGGAGAAATGATCTCTGGAGCATGAAGATGAGGCAATACATTGCTATTACAGACCATGCTCTATGGGATGTGATTGTCAATGGTAATGTTGTTCTTGAAGAACCTGAAAAAATTCCAGGACAACCTAAACCACCTGTGCCATCCTTGCCAGCAGTTACAAAAAGAAATCAAGAGAAGGCTCTCAACATACTGCTGTCAGCTATACCTGATGGACACCTACTTAAGTTTCATGATGCTAAGGATGCTAAGCAATTATGGGCTGCTATCAAGACAAGATTTGGAGGTAATGATGATTCAAAAAAGATGCATAGAAATTTATTGAAGCAACAGTTTGAAACATTCACTGTTGGTGAAAGAGAAGGTCTTAATGCTGCCTATGACAGATTCCAAAATCTTCTTAGCATGCTAGAGTTATATGGTGCAGAGGTATCTGTTGAAGATGCAAACTTGAAGTTCCTAAGGAGTTTGCCATCTGTATGGCATGTGATTGCTACTATGATTAGAGGACAACCTGGTTTGGATTCTATGGACTTTGATGATCTCTATAATAATCTAAAGGTGTATGAGCATGAGATGAATGGTCAAATAAGTTCAAGTTCTCATCAGAAATCTCACAACATTGCTTTTGTGTCTTCTGAAAACAGAAGCAGTACCTCCACTAAAAGTACTGCTTATCCTGTTCAAAGTACTGTTGGTGATAAACAGCACACTTGCACAACTCTAACTACCACCACTTCTTCACCAACCAACAACACCAACTCTGATGATGTTGTTTGTTCACTCTTTGCTCAACAAGCCACTTTACCTGTTACTTATCAAGAAGATTTGATGCAAATTGAAGAGGATGCTTTAGAAGAAATTGACATCAGATGGCAAGTTGCCATGATCACTGCAAGGATCAAGAAGTTCATAAACAAAACAGGAAGAGGTATTGACTTCAAAGCCAAACAGGGTATAGCATTTGACAAATCTTAGATTGAATGCTTTAATTGTCTAAATCCTGGACACTTTGCAAGGGAATGTAAGTTTGCTAAATATCAGGCAAATAGGATGATTGACCAACCCAAGGTTGAAAGAAAAGAAGTTCCAGTTACTGAATCAAAACCAAAAGCTTTTGTGGCTCAAGAAAATCTATCAGAGGTTGACAGGAGTGCTGAATTTGATGATGAACCAGTCACATACTGTACGGTTACATTGGAAGAGTTTGATTGGAGCACAACTTTTGATGAGGAACCAGGATTTGCTGCATTGGAATCAAGAGATGGTCTTGGAAGCTTTGATTGGAGCATGGAAAGTGAAGAAGAACATGTTTAGTTTGCTATGGTAGCTACTTCACCAAGTTCATCCACTATCTCTGAGGCATGCTCTAAATGTAGTAATTTTTATCAAAAATTGCTTAAAGATTATGAGACTGAAAGAGATAATTGTAGAAGGGCTAGGTCTGAGGTAGCTGGCTATCAATTGACTTTAGAGTCAATGGAAGCCAAAATAATCACTCATGAAAATAATGAAATGGCTTGAGCAGAAAAATATGAGCAACAAGACTATCAATTAAAATTGAGTGAATGGAAGTTAGGATGTAAGGTTTCTTAACTTGAAAAGATCACTAAAGAAAGGGATGAATTGTTAGCAAAACTTGCTAGTTGGAAAGAATCTGGTCTTTCACATGTTAGTTTTGTTGATAAACAAAGAAGTGCACACATTAAAACTGGCCTAGGTTATGGTGTTGAGTATAGCAGCTCAGAAGAGAT